>NW_019773614.1:158365-193265 GCF_001039355.2 Lingula anatina | reverse complement strand
ACACACACACACACACACACACACACAAGGACAGAGAGAGAATTGCTTGGCCTTCAGTCAGTAACATATTTGTTATAAATACTTAGAAATGAAGATGAATAACCACGATTGCAGTAGAAATATAAGAAGTCAACAACAAGAAACACACAAGAAAAACATTAACTTAATCTCTTTTTATCTTTCAGGACTTGAAATCATATGCTTTCAAAAAATATTTGTGGATAGCCATCATGATATCCACTGGAGTGCTGCTGTATTTCTTTGCTCAACATAGGCTGTTCTGTATACCTGGAGGTATGTGTGGCTCAAGGCAGATGCAAAACATTGCACACAATGTTTTGCTGGCATTTCTTAAGGACCAGCTTGCTGTTAAACAAGAGGGCTTAGAAAATATATAAAGCAATATTTATCGCTTCATTTAATTTCACTGACATCATTTTTGGGACATTTTGCTTTAAAAAAATTTACAAATATAATAGGTGACTTTTTGTTTTGTGATGAGCATCACAAAGTGGCCAACTGTTTTTGTTATCCAGCAGTTTTAAATATTAAAGAATACTTCTATTTAGTTTGGCTCATGTGATGATATAAGACCATTTCCATTTTGACCAGTCTAAAACCAGTTCTGAAATCAAATTAATACAGAATTTTTCATTTTATCAAATACAGCATACCATGGTTTTAGTCCTTCAAGCATTTAACAAAATTTATTACCTTTATTACCATTTTGTTTCTTGTCTTTTCAGCATTCAGCTGGTTTTCATTGTCCGAGTTTTTCATCGCCTATATCAACATGGCCTATCATGTGACTGCAATATGGGAGTTTAAAGACTCCCACTGGGTGAATGGAGTCTTCAGTCCTCCCCATGTTACCAATAACCACATCAAGTCTCACTGATCAGTTGCCTTAGTTGTGCCTAGCATACATGTCCAAATTGCCAGTATCAGAGGAGTAGCGAAACAGGGTGAAAATAAGGGTTCATAAGCCATTGATACTAGGAACATAAAAATCGACTAGCACATGTAACATTGCACATCCCATTGGCACTCTAGTCATGATGATGTTTTCTATACAAGTAAATTGAAATCTGGTCTGTGAAAACATTGGTACCAAAAGAAGTCTAATGTCATCTGTAGTTGCCTTGTTAAAACCTTAATGAGAGGGAAAGTCTCACCTGTGTATTAGTTTCTATGTTTTTACTAGCAACATGTATCAATAAGTGTAAATAACACTTGGTGTATTTTGGGTATTGGATGGTCAAGTATTTTTGGATATTTTGTATGCTCATTAGGGGTTTTATAGAGCTCAATTATAATAAAATTTTACAGAATTTATGAATGTAATTTTTTTGGCAAATTTTCTCAATTTTTCATGTGGAATTTAAGATTTGTCTTTCAGTGGCGTTTTCCTCAATAGATAGTTGTTTCATATCATTTTATTATAGAAGTCCCAGGGCTTTTGTTTTAATTTAAAGAAGATAAAGTTCAAAATTGTTTGAAATATGCCCAAAATGCACAAGATATTTTAGAAATGTCAGATTGTTAGACTGAGAAAATTGCCATGGAAATCTGTCCAGAAAAAAATATTAGATTTCTTTTTTTCTTGTAAGTGCAGCACAAGGCATAATTAGGTAATGGACGCACAGCATTGATGTCATGTGCAAGAGGACAATCTTTAGAGCCAGTATTAAGATCTGCACAGGGGGTGCAGTTAATATGGAGTTTGCTCTGAAACAATGCTACATTTAGGATGCCAAGCAAAGTATCATATTTATTTATGAATCTAGCTGTACAGTGCAATAATGATTATTAGTAGGTGTTAAGGGGAAATTAAAGTTTATCATTATAATAAAGGGATGTTATTAAACTCAGAAATTAATATTTATTATTGTAAACCACCTTCCTGCTCACATTTTTAGACCCTGTCTCGTAAGATACCCCCTTTTTGTGTTTTAGAAGTAAACTGCAGACTTTCTTGCCTTAAGATGATGATATTTAATACACAGTAATTTTAATAAAAGGTTAGACTGCAAGGATAATTGTATATCAGACCATTTGTGTATTTTAAAGACCTGTGGACAATTTATTTTATATGGTGTAGATGTAACTGTTGCTGTGTTTTTACAGTGTTCTCCAATGTGTAGTATGTTTTGTAAGTGATGTAAGGCTCATAGCAGAATGGTCACTTTGGCTATATAGTTTCCACTTATTTAAATGGTATGTAGAATGTAAACATTTTTTTATGTGGAATTCAAAAAAAAGGAAAGCACTGCTGCAACAATCATTTCGCTTTATCCAATGTCATGTGGGTTGAAAACTTGCAAATGCAATATATCTGCACTCCACAGGGATCAAACTAATTTGTGATGGTGATAATAATAATAGGTCAGTCATAATAAAGCTGTAAAGCGAATGGTTGTAGGTAATAATCCATCAATTTTAAGTCATAGTTTCCCCTGAATATCAGAATAGTCTGACAGGTGCATTTTTTATATATGTAATAATCACATGTAGTCTTCATGACAAGAATATTGAATAATATCTTCTAGAAAAGAGTAGAGAATAACTATTCTGTAACCCAGGCGATTTGTTCTCAGGCTGTTTTTGTTATGGTTTAGTCAGATTCTATTAATTTATTGAAACTTTGATTTTAAGTTGCCATTTTTATCCCACATGTTGCATCACTATTTGGAGCTTTCATTAATCTGGTCCTTGGCATCTACTAGGGATATAATACTGTATATTAACCATGTTAACGAATGGTAAACAAATCTTAACACATTCTTAGATATTTGATAAAATAACTGTTTTAAGCCTTGGATTGTGTGGACCCCATTTTGAGTATGACATAAGCTATTAAGTCAAGTTAACTAATTACCTCAGTGCACTATTTTTTCAATGTATATCAGTATCAGGAATATCCCTTGTATTGATTATACTGTGACATCGAAAAATGTATGGGTAAAATGTATGTTGCCAAGCTCTAATGTTAGAAGCGGCAGTGAAAATGTACACCCCAAAGCCAGGTTGACACTTGGCACATGATCTTATCCCAGTTTGCAACAATAAAATGTTTAATTCCACAAAAGATACCTGTCTAAGAAATATTTAATTATCATAAGACAATGCTTGAGTTTTTGAAGCAAGAAATAATTTAAATATAATTTTTAAATGGTTCAAGTCTGAAGATGAAGTAAAAAAATTAAGAGAATTGCTATTCCTGGAAAGAAATTTTGGCACGAGTCTCCATCCACCAACAGCTGTCAACACAGAGATGTGTTCAATTAATTTTCCAAAACTGTAGTTTGCAACTTCTTGCAATTACTCAGGTAGCACATCTGACGAAGATTTATTCAGTGTAGGCTGAGAAATATTAGTTAACAACTGCATATAAAAGTTTAATGATAACATGCTAGTTTTACCCATTCACAGAGTATGTAGTTGCCGTTTTCTATCATGTGACTTTATTTAATTACTCATTTTGTAATTTTGACAAATAGAGCACCCAACCTTCTGTTATAAGAAATATAAATGGATTTTGTTCAGTATTGGTTGTTTTTTTCAGACTTGTGTTCTGATCAAGAAATCATCCAGATACTAGGAACTTTCATAATTCCACATGAAATTAACAAATTTGAAGTCTTTGATTTAATATATTAAGTAACATCTTGTTATTATTCTTTTAAATTAGCTTCATGAACAATATCAACAATCCATTTCAAGCTAATATTTTCGCCATGATTTCAGTACACTGGAGATTCTTCTCTCTACTATCAGCATGTTGGAAATGGCGGAGGCATGCTGGTATTAGTAATTGTCTTCTGAAACTCGGGGTGATTTTGACTGAACATGCTTCAATGAATATTCTTGTTAAATGAGATTCGCCATTTGAAGTCAAAATTCATCTACAGTTTCCAAAGAGCCAGTTGGGTTTTTTAAAACTACACCACATATTTTAATTATAAAACATCTAGTCGTGGACATTTTGGTCCACTCAGAAAACTTGCAAGGGCATGTAGTACCGTGGACAAAATAACAGAAATAGAATGTTTACTTCTTGACATTTATTTACTCAAGAACAATAGCAGCACTGTACATATTTACATGCACACATGTAACATGCATGGTTTGCAGTATACAACCCCCAAGCCTTTGGGTTGAGACCTTTTCACATCCATAAAAGTTACTAACATTTCTTCTTTCATTGACACATTCATTCAAATACAATTTTTTCATTAAAAGTTGCAAAGAAGTTGGATATCATTACATCATCCATAAATGGTTTGTTGACAATGTGTATTAGTTATAAGTTAAATGACATGGGACCCGGTTTGGTACCTAGTACATCACACTTAACAATGTTGCAATCACTTGCCTCATCAGCTTAACTATGAGATTAAAGCAGTCTTCAAATTTTGCTCCACAAAACACCTGATTTAGCATAGTCCTCCCAAGGCAGACATAATTTGGCTTTGTTTGATTCAAAAATCCATACAATAACATCTGTGGAAATCTTATACAATATTAAAAATATTGTGTTCATAATGAGAGTATCACAGTAGCTCTTTACATACAGCTTCTTGTCCATTTTACAGATACCAAATCAGGATGAACAAATCAAACAAAAATCCTTATCTAATCTGAAAGTTCCCTTCTTTCACTTATCATGAACATAGTCAGACATTGACATCTTTGTCTGGTTGCATCTCTTTCATCTTAAGGCTGGGGTTCTTGGCACATGATAAAATCCATCAACAATTACAGTTATAACCGTTCTGCTTGGATTGTATTTTTTTTTACAAAATGACACATATTACTTTTATGTACAACAACTGATACCAACACATTACTGTTACAATAAGTAACCTTCATATAATGCACACTTTGTGAGTACAATACCTACTGTTGGCATAATGAAGGGGATAACTTAAAATGGAGTAAAACTGCTAAATCACAGAAAAAATTAAATAAAAAGAGAAACACTACCACTGAGAGAGAGGACAAATTAAAGCATCATGTCTCCCACAGCCAGAAGAATGAGCATAATTAAGTATTGGGGCAGTGACTAAGTATAAAAAACTAAAAGAAAAACAGGATTTGAAGGGAATAAATCTGGATTTTAAAATAGTAATTTGAGACTGTGTGTTGTCTCAACTGGAGTAATAAACAATTTTAAAAAATGATAAAAAAAGTTTCACATTTTTTTACAGAATCCCTTCATATCTTAACTTCCCAGTGATTCTCTGTACATCCTTTGCATTCTACTTTGATTCCTTATTTTCTTTCTTGTGTGCATACTCGACAGCATTTAGATATGAGCTTACTTCAAAAACTGATCTCAAATACAAACCTGAGCAATGACTCTATAGTTGCTGCCACAAGGGCACATTTGTAATCACAAACATACATACTATTCATGCAACATTAAAATAAAAACTTTAAATTAAAAAGAGAGACTTCACTAATAGTGCCCTCTGGAATTACCTCCTGCTGCTGCCTAAAAACATGTCTAGTACTTTCCACACATTCATCAACATGTTACATTGACCTACTCGAGATATTCACAAAAATGTCTCAAACATATATCAAACAATGTGTCGGCAGTGTATCAAATACCTTTACCATTTTACATGAGCAAGCATACATACACGTAATCTGTATAGTGTGACATATATATATATTTATATACAATGTGAAAAATCTGTTTCCATGCATGGTATTGATTCCACTTCAATAATAATAAGTCATCAACAACTTGTCTTATATCATGATTTTGTAACATTTGGCAGATTTGAGATACATCTCTGAAAGTCACTGATGTTCATTTAAAGGAAGCTAGTTGAAAACAGCAAAATAAAACTGCCAAATTCTGGCAAGGCAGACTTACAGTTAAGAAGCCACTTTGTTTGTCAGAGTAGATTGTTTTTTATTTCCCAAGTACATCCCAACCAGTGCCTTGTAGAGTATGACAACTTCAGTGCACATTTATGCCTCTGTTGTCTGTAATGAGTTGACAAAGTCATCAAATTCTGGCATGGTGGACTCAAACATGGCCAGCTGCTGTGTGATTTGATCCAGAGTTTCCTCAACTGTTGGCTGTTCTTCAAACATTGACAACAATGGCGGTGCTTGACAGTCACGCACAAACTTCCCTAGGTCTGTGTTTGAATCGGCAGCAGCAAATGGAGTTTTCTGAAAGAAAGTATACAACATATTAAGCAACTTATTATTGTTGATCCTTCTTGTCTTTCTTCTCTTTCACTTTTCTTTTACTTGGAAAATCTGGTACCAGTAATAATGTGTTCCTGTGAATATAGAATACAAAGAAGTTTTATCTTATGGACAACTTTTTCACTAACAAGATGTCACCACCAACATCATGAATTTTTCCAACATGTGGAAAATCAAAAATACCTTCACTTATTCCACCACAAGCAAAACCGTAGGACAACTTGTTGTGATCTGTCTGAGAATTTTGATCAGCACACCTCAGTTTTTCCCAGACATGGACCAGGAAAACACAAACATTTCATCTTGCTTCACTTGGAATTTGCATTTTGTGTCCCCTATCATCCTTAGAACCTCCACTGTTTCAACTGTAACACAAAGCCAACTAAAAGCAACAGATACATTGAAAACCTACCAGTTCCACCAACACAAAGTCTTCAGAGCAGGATGCCCCACTGCTGATGCTTTTATTTGAGGTCCCACTGCCAGTGGATCCCATCACATTGTCAGTCATATCAGAGTTGTCCTTGTTACTGGTACTGGAGGCTGTGTTGTCGTTGTCGGTGCTGTCACCTTCGTTGTGGAGAAGAAGGGTGACAAAAGGTAGATCATCCACAGATTTCTGTTCCGGTGGTTTTGATGGAGCAAAAGCCCCCAGTTTGTGGTCCTGGGTTAGAGAGATGATCTTCTCTGGAGCACTGCAGTGATTAAGGAAAATGCTGTCTTAGTTTATTTTTCCAAGGCATAAATTTAAAATCTATGAGATATCATTCATAGATCACAAGATAACTATTGTGAATGTCATTCTGCTAAGGTTACAACTTGGCAAGATGTAAAATACATTCAGCTAAAGTACATACCAGTACAATTTCATAATGCTTTCAAGACAGAAATAACCAAAATCATTCATAATATTATACTAGTATCTCACAAACGCATGACAAAGAATTTGCAGTAAGGAAACAAAGGCACTTATAAAGTAAATAAGATATATGTTTGAACCTAAAACCATACCTCTGTGGCTTGAACACCTCATTCTTGTTTTCAAATGAGAGCTTCTTCTGTATTTTGATGGGGTGTGACCTGGGAGGCGAGTTGAGGTCCTGCTGGGCTGAGGGGGAGTACAGAGGATCTGCAGGACTAGTGGAGAAGGTAGTGGCACATAGTTCTTGAGAGTCTGATGTGCTGGGAGCAATGTCTTCTGTTGATGACCTAAAATGTGATACACAGCAAACATGTAGCAAGGAGTTCACCTATGTCACTATTGTCAAGATCTGATTATCACCATAAAGGCTGGGCGACTCCATTTTCTTTTATTTTTTTCAAGAATTGACAAGTGTGTAGGGATTTTCCGATTTAACTCTTCATCCACTCCTTCTTCTGAGCTTTAATTTTGAAAAATAATTTACATCTAGGTAAAACTGCTGACCAAGATTTTCACCCTTAAAACAACATGACCACAACCATATCTTAATTTAGATTGCTTTAAGATAACACCAACAACAAACAGTATTTACCTGTGTGACTTATATCCTTGATAGCAAGGTTTGGGTGTAGCAACCCTCTTTGGGCTTGTGTCAGACTTGAAGTGATCATCTTTCAGCTCTGTGGCCAAGTCCTTACAGCTGGAGTGGGGTGAAATCAGCATCTTTACCCTGTAGGCCCCACCCAGTGCAATTGTCCCTGTCGGAGTCCCTACACTTCCAACTTTCATTTTCTGATACCCGTCTCCCAAGGCATAGACCTGAGGCTCCCCCTGGTAAACTCGATAACATATCACGTAGTTGTCAGGCCCCTGCCGCCTTGACAGCCTATAGGCTGGTGTGACCCGTGTGACACAGAACAGGGATTTGAGCAGGATGCCCATACGGTTGTACACAGAATAGGACACCTTGACATTAGGATCTGTTTGTTCGGTCATCCCTATGTGCCATGTCTCTAGTATCATGCTGTCACCTTCTGCTGTCTTTAAGGATACTTCTACACATATGTGACTTCCTACTGTCAGCTGCTGGCCTGATACAACCTTCTTGGTCTCATTTTGCACCTCCTGGATGTCCCTTATGGCCAGATTAAACTGGAATAAAATGAAAATATTTTGTCCGATATCTTTCTCTAACAACAAAGCAACCTTAGATTTTTTTATAATGAGAAGTTTAATTACACTGGAATAAAATTGAAACATGCATCCTGAAATTTTTCTATGTATAAAAAGGGGGCAAATATTATTTAGACTTTAAATTTATAGACATTTGGTCCCTAACTGAAAATGGGGATACTAGTATGTGAACAAAAAGAACCTGTTTTAAATACTTTTAAAGCTTTGGCAAAGGGGAATAAAACTAAATAGCCAGAAAAAAATGCCTCTTTGAAACAATTTTAAACTAAGCTATGTACAATACATTCAAAATTATTATATAATATTTATTTAAAAATAACTCTATAAACTGCAATCCCAGCACCATGCATTTTTTCCTAATCTTTTGACTTTCTTTCTCAATATTTACTAAGTATGGAATAGATGTTGTCATTTTGAGTAATTATCAAAAGTATCGACTTGTTTCATATGAATCTCCCTGCAAACACCCAATCTTTAGTAATCCTTTTTGTGCAATATAATTATATTCTTTGTTTGGCAAGCATTTCTGATGGTATACTCAAAAAGAAAGAAGTCTTTTCTGAAAATTGAGAGCTTGCCACTAAGGTGGGTTCACAGGCCTTCCTTACAAACAATTGTTCAATTTGATTTTTGTCGAGCTGTGATAGTGAGCAAAATTAGTATTGATTTTCTAACTCTGTGTCCTTCTGGGAATTTAAGGCAAACTTACATCAATGTTAGTCTAGATTTTTTCTTTGGAAAGCATGTTGTAAAATCCTATCTAAATTGTGGTGGCATTGTTGTAAGGCTCATTCTACAATGTTTGTACCCTCTGTAAAAATTCCAATTTTTGTTATCCACAAAAGAGTAAAGCTAATGAATAAAAAGGGCTGATAGTCCTCAATGTTCCCTTTAATGCCTGGTTGGGGTAGAAAGTTTTTAAGCGAGGAGAATTAAATAATAAACAGACACAAATGCAGTGCAATGAAGACATTTCTTTCTCTGTTTTACTTTTCGATCCTAGAAAACACATCTGGACATGATATTCATGAGTCAGCTATACTCTATACACTCATCTGATTGCTGGTTCAAGGGCACGGGTCAAGGGCACGATTTTTAGGTGAAGATCGTCGTTAAACCATGCACGTGCGATTAAGTGCTTTGTTTACGAAGCACCCTGCCACAGCTATCGAATTCCGTGTCAAAAGAGGTAAACAAGTATGAAATATTGCCCTCTGCTCTTACCCAATCTGCTCCCGTTGAAGCTGGTTTTGATGAAGTTCGCACTTTTTCCCCAAGCCTGGACTGAACTATTATTTGTACAGCCTTATAAACGAAAAACTTTGTGAAACGATCCAAGTCCTTTCGCTCCTGTGCGCTCAGTTTTGTCTGCGTGGCCATGATCCGAATTTGTTTACGTTGCTTACGTTTTCTTTTCGCAATATATTTTGAATACCGTTATCATGAAAATCTGCATTTATATCCAAACACGTGAAGACAAACCAAAGCTCACAAAGCTATTAAAGAATTGTCTTTTCGATGTCGTGCTATCGTGCATTCCAGGTAAAAATACATAAGACGATATTTTTTTTCTTCCTCATCCGCCATGCTGAAAATTATCCCAGAATTCACTGATGCGCATGCGTGTTGTGACTATTCCGTGGGATTCAGCCGGCAGATTTAAGACATAATTCATTCAATATTTTACAATACTATTGCCTATTTTAACTGGTGTAACCAATTTCAAGAAGGTTAACAATGTCATCAAGTACAAAAAGAAAAGAAGATGAGGTCGTGTTTCGAATATCAATGCAGAGGCTCTCGTGCATCTGCTGCTCACTGCCTCTCTTCGGTTTTCTAGCCTGCGTTGGGACCAGCCTTTACTTACATTTTGAAGGGGCAACAGCCACTCACTGCGGGGTAAGATTCTTTAAATGACTATGGCTATCACTGACAGTGATTACAACAAGTGAAATGACATCAGCGACGTGCGCTGCAGACAGTAAACTGACTCTAACAGCAGACCTTCCAACCTTTTGAGAGCAGGAAAATCTGTGTACAATTTCACCTGGTGTGTTCGTTCGGGGGAGGGTTTTTTGTATACTGTAGTTTCCACTCCTATTTGGATTTGAATTATAATGTTTTGTGTGTGTTGGGGGGGGGGGGGGTACTGTATAGTGTTGACCACGGTGACAGCTATTTGATTTCATGTTATATTTTAGATTTTGTGATTATTCTGACTGAAGGATTATCATAGACATTAATTTTTCTGCCAAAGCTTCTAGTTGCTTTTAGTGATCCTGTACTCATACCAGTATTCTAAATTTCAGTCAAAATATTTATTTAGATGTTAAGATTCATGTTGATTTAACAGTTAAAGGTCTCATTATTCTGCTCTTAATTCAGTGGTAGATTTTTTACATGCCTGGCTTGTCTTTTTAGGTTCGAAATTACCTCCCATCGATCAGTGCTGCAATTGGAGGCTTTACCCCTGAAAAATACATCTGGAGAATCTGTATTGGTTTACACTGTGCTCCACGTTACATGATGCCTTTCATGTATTATAGATATTTCCAAAACTCTATGGACAATGTGAAACAGAAGTTTGCATTTACCTTGATGCTATGGACAGCATGTTTGTCACATGTGATAGAAATCAGTTCTCTGGTTGGGCTGACCTTCATCTCATCCTCAGAGAACAGAGGTAACAGACAGAAAATGGTCTGGACTGGGTTTGTGATCCATATATTGTAAATTGATCGAATAGCAATTAATACATAAATACATAATAATATAACAGGATTCAGTTACAGTCTGTGTCTGCTATAGTTTTAACTTTCATTCAAATATCACTTTTAATGGCATAGGGAAATGTTTTCAATTGAATATTTTTATCTTTAAAAAAAAAAGAATCACCAATCTGATTTTTTTTATTATTGGTTTTATTAAGTTATTAGTTTTATCACATAAAGTCAACCAAATTTAAAAGTAAACTAAGTCTTTTCATTAAGAAAGTAATAAGCTGGACATTTAGTTTATTTAATTTTGTCATAGTGCAGTTGACATTGGTTAATTATATCAGTGCTAATTTGATTGATGCTGAAGTACGAAATATAATGTGAGCTATTGATGAAAAGGATAGATGACCAGATATTAGGAGGTTTTTGTTTACTATTTTCATTTTAGGACTCCATGAAAACTTGTTTATTTCCTTCATGGTGTTTTCCTTACTCTTCATGCTTATCATGTGTATTCTAATGAGGTGGTGTAACCAGGATAAGCCTGAGAATCACAAGGTAAGGGCTTGTACATATAAAAAGTAAAAGAGTACCTGTATGTTCCAACTTCTGTGTGATTGATAAAAACAAAGGTATTTTGGAATAGAAGGGGATGATAAAAAAGTGCCTGTCTCTGTTGACCACTGGTCAGCTGATTACTTTGTAGTTAATTTCATCTTGCAATAGGCCTTTTGCAGCAAGATAACTAGATGTTGACTTTTTATGTTTACTGAAAAGCTTGCTCTCCAGCACTCAAAAGAATGCCTATTGCAAGAAAAACCTAAAGTCTTATTTAGACCTCTTTTTAATCAGAGCCATCTTTAGACCTTTTATGTAAAATATTTTACAACCTATGTAGTAACTAATGTTGTGGGAAACTATCAGAAGTGAAATCTAGACAGTAACTTGATGATGTGTTATTCAGCGTGTTATTTAGAGACAAACAGTGGAAAAAGCGAAATTGATAAGAATATGATTGTGTTATGGTATTGAGGTCACAGTGCAGAAACTTTTACTGCTTTTGTTGAATTAAGTTTCCTATAAAGGAGCCATATCCAAGATGATTTTATACTCATGATTAAATCCTTGTAAAACCTATGTACATAATGCATTCATGTTTGATTTTCAGGATAGAAGATCACAGAAGTATAAAACAATACTGTTCTTGGTGAACATCTTATCTTTCCTGGCGTCTGTATATTTCTTCATCAGACATAATAGTAAATGTGAACCAGGAGGTAAGTTTTCTAAGTTGGGCCATGTCCAGTTGATTTAGAGTTTAGTTTTCATATCAGAAAGTATATGTTTCATTGCACACCCCTCAGGCACCCCTCCCCTATGTAAACTATCCTTATTACCAACTGAAAGTCATTGTGTTGACCTCTTAATTTGGGGACCACAGAGGGGGTGATTTAGCGGATGGATTGCAATCCAAGCTTTTACTCTCAGAATGAAGGACTAAAATGTTTTGTGCAGTCAACAGCTTGCTGAAACATTATGTACCCTGTTTAAAAACATCAAAAGGGTAATAAAAAGTAACAACCTCATTTCATCAATAAAAATAGCAATCAGCAAAAGCATTTCTTTAAACGTACTGTACCTAATTACAGAGGCAAATAGGCAAAACACAATGCATTAATGCATAAAATCTTTCAATGCTAAAGGTCCACTTTCAACATCTTTTCTTATCATTTTGATTAATTCTTCTTTAAGATTTCTGTTCCTTATTCTTCTAGTGTACACAATATTTGCATTCCTGGAGTATGTGATTGTGGTGACTAACATAGCATTCCACCATGCTTGTGTAGTGCTTGACTTTGGGGAACATGAAGTTTATGTAGCACCCATTAGTATGAGTGGAAGATCAGAGAAGATGGCATAGACAGTGACTTTTTTGACCAGTATTTATTGATATGATTGTGATATAGTGTGATATTAAGACTGAAATGGATGTTTCCATCGAGGGAGACTAGACTTAGTGTAGAATAATTTATCTGTGTCAGAATATCTTATAGCAATTTAATGATTAATGTGCATTCTATACATAAAAATGAATTTAAGAGTAGTAATCTTGTAAATAAAAGAAATCTTTTGAAACAGACAAAATACACAAAACCCTTTGTGAAAAGAAAAAAACAATTATTTTCTCTCAGGCTAGAGGAATTGTATAGATTAATCTAAAATGTGTTTTTGTGCTGTGTTGTGAAGAAGATGGAAATAATGAGTCGATATTGTTTTTGGTTGAAAATGATCAAAGTGGGCCATTTATGGGGATTATATCCTGTCAACATTTAACTTTGTTTGCATTGTGATCTTTCTCACTATTTTTGATAAAGTTGTAATGAAGTGGTAAAACAGTATTGAAATGTCAGTATATTAAGACAGTAGGATAGATCAAGATCACCTATATTGTCTATGACTACGTGGCAGTTATATATCGAGTTGAGGACGTTTTTATTTTTCATAAGATTGTTGATTGTGTGCTTCTAGCATTGGGCTTGCCACCACTTGAAGACGACCAATTTTGACCCACTCTTTCAAATATGCAAGCTGAAATGTTAAAAGTTCATCAATGCATATGTATAAATACGATGATGATCATCAATTATTGTCAAAACCCAAATTTAAGGTGTGGGGAAAAATTCATTCTTCAAGCGGTCGGCAGCTCGGTGTAACAAGGGGTTTATTACTAGTAATAGTATGTGTTTACGTACACTGCAGAATACTGAGATCTTTTTTTCTCTTTTTTGATAGATGTGGTATTTTATAAAAAAGAATACAGCTGTTTGGTATAACCAAATACCAGTTTTGTCGTAATAAAATTGTACAAACTGAAACGAAATGGCTTTTTATTCTTACATAGGAAAGGTGCCAGACGGGTCATTATTTCCAACAACTTGTAGTTTTTCCGGACGATGTATTGACATACCTTTTACATGCCAAGTCTCAAATTTAAAATGTTAAATTTATAATCAAAGTATTAAATTGGAATTGTTCAAACAGAAAACTACGTCCATTTTTTTAATTTTGTTTTTATATTCTGCAAATTTATGCTTTAAGCATTTTTTATGGTGACACTCTTTTTTCTGATTTTCAGTGTACTCTTTGTTTGCACTATGCGAGTACATAGTTGTCATCACCAATATAGGCTTTCATGCAACGGCCAGTTTGGACCTGGAAAACGCTGTTTTCATGGCACATTTTCCGTTGTCAAGGTTACCATCACCATCGTCATCTTCAGAAAGGACTTGGCTTCCATTATGACAAAAACTGCAATTATTTAACGATATAAATATTTTAAAAAGGTGAACATATCAGTTGAGTTGTTGGAAGTCAAGAAGACATTTTATTATTGTGCAATAATTTTCATAAATGCAATCATTGGAAAAAGAGGACATTTCGATGATATGGAACTAGATCTCGAAGAATGAAGTTGTCACAGCGGACCGTGCGTAATACTTATGACATAAAGGTGCAGTAAATTTAACATGCCACAAAAGTATTTCACAAAATAGTGTTATCAACTGTATATATCAGACATGATTTCCCCCCATTTAAATGGGAAATTCTATATTTATTTATTTATTTATTTATTTATTTATTTATTTATTTTAAGGTATTCCGCCAAGCGGCCCTAGACCCCGGCCGTAAGGCCACCGACTCATTTTTTCCTACATTTTTGTACGTCCAAAATCACGTCTGATATAATATTGGAGGGATGCTTTAATATAACATCTTTGCTCAAAAAAGATTGTTAAGTTTTGGGATATTTCGGTTTTGTTTATTGTTAAGTATTTTTATGAATGATTCAGAGGATGACAGAAATGTTGGCCAAAACGATGAGATTTATAAAATTGATGTCCTGTACATGTAAAGCGTTGCTGTTTTGAATCGAAAATAAATTATATACAATGCAACTATATGAGCATACTGGACACATGGTTGATCCCCTCCAAGATACAAAATTGGGACTACTTTGGATCCATTAACTGTTGTCCACTGGGGGACCACATTTTAAAGATGCAAAGTCAATTTTTTGTCACAAAAACCAACCAAATGCCAGCATATAGTTTCAAGTAGTATAACTAAGAGAATTACCAAAAGGCATTGCTTAATTTTACCCGAAAATGATGTTTGAACGGTTTTTTCTGCTGGCAGTCTAAGCTGTATGTCAATGGGGCAGAAAAGTAGGTCACGAAAGTAGGTTAAATTTATAACCAAAAATTTTAAGAAAGCAGCAGTCTAAAGGTCTTTTTATGGCCGATCGAGTGATCTATTCATTTTATCCCTTGTCATGTCGAATTTATTTGAGTCATATAAGAATCTAGTAGAAGTGGTTTACATGTGTTACTGGGAATCCACGCTCCACCGATGCTCGATCGATTCGTATGCACAAGAGACTCTTTATGTTTTAGTAAGTCGCTAAGTTAGACATGTCCTTAATTGAACTTGGCCAGATAGTTTGATCTTAGAGATATGACCAGTTTTTGACTTAAGTTTGTAAAAAATACTGATGCCATACAGCCAATTTTCTTTTGCTATGTAATTTTCTTAACGTGGGGATAAATTAGAATAATATAAAAGTACGATAACCGTAAAAAACACTACTGTCTCTGAAAGCACCACCAATACTCATAGAATGAAAACTTTATTTTTGCAAGTATAATATCTTCGCATAACTGGTCGTGGTAGTGGCTCCAAAAGACTCCACCCACCTAAGAGCTGGCGCAATTTATTGTGCATTCTCAAGTTTAAATGACGCATTTTGTTGTTAAATCGAAACGGCGTGTCAGGAAAACCATCGCACTCGAAATGCGCGCCTAAAGGCTAACGTTGCATAATAATATTGCCGTGATATGTTCTTCAAGTAATGTTATACTTGTTGGTCACGCTAGGAATGCAATTTGAGAATCTAGGCTATGAAATATTTATATCTGCGGCCATACGATCCTTCGCTTGTATCAACAGACGGATCAGTTTTGGGTTTGTTTGCTGTACTACCCACGGCATAGAGAGACAAAATTCACTGATCAAGGTGTAAAATGTATATCAGTATACGCGTAATCCGGATCATCAAATATGTCATTTTCCATTAGATCAAGCAAGCATGTTTTATTGAAATATAATGAATACCGCCATGCAAATGCTTTGGTCGTCTGCTTTGTTGCGGTCTTTTCTCTGTTGAAATGATCATTTATTATTAAGTCGTTTGCTGAGTCTCCATATGTCCCTCTGTTAAACCATAGGTTTGTAGGTTGAAAAACTGCATGACAACGAAAGATTTTATCGTCTGCTGTACTTCTAAGCTGTTTTTTGAGAGGCGAAGCATTGAAATGCCGTCTGCTAAAATATGTTCATTTGTTAACTCGCACAAAACGTCAACTGATATCTGATAAGCCATAATATTTTATATTCGGTTAAGTTGCATATTGTCTTGTGGCTTCTTCTACTTAAAAAAAGTCGCATGGGCTAACATTTTGTCTTCTGCAACTCCGATATGACACGCGACTCATTTTTTCCGTTCCGTCTGACATTCCACGCATAGTCGTAAGAATCCAGCAAGTCATTCTCTGCATTTTCAGCCCATGTATTCTCGTCCTTATTCGTAGTCACATCCCCCTCGGGCTTCTTTATCTCTTTATACCGCACGTACAACGCGAACTGTGACGAAAGGGCGGCCTCAATTTCTTTAGCCTTTGGATTTTTCGAATTTTGTAAAAACTCCTCTATTCTGTGGCGTAAGGCATCCGTGTAATTCCTCTTTGGATGTCTCAGCGTGGAGCCGAGGTAGACCGCCGCGTATGTGTCCCCAATCTTGATACCCAGCTCAAAAATCCCGCATCTTTTGCCGCGTAGACTTTCCCTCACGCTGTCGCAGTAGTAACTTTTGTAGTTTGGGCGCTGGCGTAGTTCTTCCTCCTCCCATAGGGTGTGGTAAATGAGGTTGTCCTCCGTCATGGGAAACCAGGCGCGGAGGGTGGACGGAATCATAGCAGGCAGCCACTCGGACCAGGCCGGGTCGTCGAGGTTTTCCCGCCAGTTGTCATTCTTTCCGTCCAGGAGTTCACGGAGTTCTCTCCCTCCTGTCATGATTTATTGTTGGATATCTGAAATTAAGACAACGCTTGTCATGAGTTCATCACATGATTAATATACACTGTAAGTCCTTATCCAAAGCAAAATGAGGAATACCTGCTTCAATACACAGCCTTGAGTGTACGTGCCTTGATTAAAGACAATGAGGGTCCTTGTCTGAAAACTCGTTTTCATATATTGTATCAGTCTGCAAGCTTGTCTTATTTGCTTATCTTTTTTATACTTGGATGGATTTATTAATCCCAAGTCTCATGTTAACAGGTACAGTTCCAATATTTTATTTGAGATGAAAAAGGCGGTTGATAAGAAAACCATAAACTGGAAATTTAGTAGCACTAGGAGAATCACTTGGGCTTTGTATGAATCGGGTTACGATGAAGTGGCGTTCAGTCTATTATCATGTGCTAATTCGATACCTTCAGCATGAATTTCGTGCTGCGAAGTTACAGCACGAATTCATCCAGGATTATTTTATCCGAGTCAATGTTAATTGTAAAAGCAAATGGGGCAGATTAAAATAGTTGATAACTAAATGCCAATCTGCATAATGAGCCACGATTAAATGCCTAAGTGATTAATTAACCCAAATCTGACCGACAATTATACAATTCTACAATACGGACCTGTGATGATAGTGCGTGGTTGTTATGGATTTATACAGCTATTTATGTGTGTCATATTGTGAGAACATCAAGCGTGGACTGATACCGAGGTGTACTGTCCACTTTAACAAGGTCCTCAGGCCGTCATTTACGACCTGGTCAAGGAAAATAGTTGTGAAACCCCTGCCTGGGAAAACACTCGCGAATTGTGGGTCGTTCTCACAACGTGAATGTTGTCAAATGTACATAAAACGAGTCACTAGAATTAAATCTATCTTGATTATTTTTGAAGACGCTCAAGTTAACGGCTTTTACCAATTCCTTGGTCTCCACTCTTTCAGAGATGCTCAAATGTCATCTGAGAACTGTTGGTATGTTAAGCCTTACCTGTATGAGTTGTTTGCATACAAATCTGTCTGATTTATTCCACTCAAAATATCTCGTAGTCATATTAACAGAATGTATTTAAAATGGAAATATGCACACATACTCTTCTTTATAAAAAAAGTAGGTCGTAAAACCGACCGATTCTAAAGGTAAATACTCACCCTCCTGCGTCTCCGCTACGATGTTTACACTGCCTGTATCACCTATGTTTCGTGTTAAGTAGCGAAATGAGCTGACAAAATATATTAACAAAATACTGGAAATGATTAGGCGGTGCTGATATGAGAATGCGACGTGGTACGACTTACCTTGATAAATAAATAACTCAGGTGTGACGCTGTAGTGAAGCGCTGCGGTTTGCGTCTGGCTGGGTTGTCTGCTACGTGAGTGACACCGTGTAGCAACCTAGCTCGAGAAATACAGGTAGAGTTCGGCTCGACCCCTCACAGACGACCTTTCGTTTACGAGTTCACGCATAAGCACCGACAACCGAGACAATCTGCGCTGAGAAATTTGTCGCACTGTAGCCTCTGCTTTGCGCCCAGGTGAAATCCACTGTGGGTGTTAATCCAAGATACAGNAGCGTGGAGCCGAGGTAGACCGCCGCGTATGTGTCCCCAATCTTGATACCCAGCTCAAAAATCCCGCATCTGTTGCCGCGTAGACTTTCCCTCACGCTGTCGCAGTAGTAACTTTTGTAGTTTGGGCGCTGGCGTAGTTCTTCCTCCTCCCATAGGGTGTGGTAAATGAGGTTGTCCTCGGTCATGGGAAACCAGGCGCGGAGAGTGGACGGAATCATGGCAGGCAGCCACTCGGACCAGGCCGGGTCGTCGAGGTTTTCCCGCCAGTTGTCATTCTTCCCGTCCAGGAGTTCACGGAGTTCTCTCCCTCCTGTCATGATTTATTGTTGGATATCTGAAATTAAGACAACGCTTGTCATGAGTCCGTCACATGATTAATATACACTGTAAGTCCTTATCCAAATCAAAATGAGGAATACCTGCTTCAATACACAGCCTTGAGTGTACGTGCCTTGATTAAAGACAATGAGGGTCCTTGTCTGAAAACTCGTTTTCATATATTGTATCAGTCTGCAAGCTTGTCTTATTTGCTTATCTTTTTTATACTTGGATGGATTTATTAATCCCAAGTCTCATGTTAACAGGTACAGTTCCAATATTTTATTTGAGATGAAAAAGGCGGTTGATAAGAAAACCATAAACTGGAAATTTAGTAGCACTAGGAGAATCACTTGGGCTTTGTATGAATCGGGTTACGATGAAGTGGCGTTCAGTCTATTATCATGTGCTAATTCGATACCTTCAGCATGAATTTCGTGCTGCGAAGTTACAGCACGAATTCATCCAGGATTATTTTATCCGAGTCAATGTTAATTGTAAAAGCAAATGGGGCAGATTAAAATAGTTGATAACTAAATGCCAATCTACATAATGAGCCACGATTAAATGCCTAAGTGATTAATTAACCCACATCTGACCGACAATTATACAATTCTACAATACGGACCTGTGATGATAGTGCGTGGTTGTTATGGATTTATACAGCTATTTATGTGTGTCATATTGTGAGAACATCAAGCGTGGACTGATACCGAGGTGTACTGTCCACTTTAACAAGGTCCTCAGGCCGTCATTTACGACCTGGTCAAGGAAAATAGTGGTGAAACCCCTGCCTGGGAAAACACTCGCGAATTGTGGGTCGTTCTCACAACGTGAATGTTGTCAAATGTACATAAAACGAGTCACTAGAATTAAATCTATCTTGATTATTTTTGAAGACGCTCAAGTTAACGGCTTTTACCAATTCCTTGGTCTCCACTCTTTCAGAGATGCTCAAATGTCATCTGAGAACTGTTGGTATGTTAAGCCTTACCTGTATGAGTTGTTTGCATACAAATCTGTCTGATTTATTCCACTCAAAATATCTCGTAGTCATATTAACAGAATGTATTTAAAATGGAAATATGCACACATACTCTTCTTTATAAAAAAAAGTAGGTCGTAAAACCGACCGATTCTAAAGGTAAATACTCACCCTCCTGCGTCTCCGCTACGATGTTTACACTGCCTGTATCACCTATGTTTCGTGTTAAGTAGCGAAATGAGCTGACAAAATATATTAACAAAATACTGGAAATGATTAGGCGGTGCTGATATGAGAATGCGACGTGGTACGACTTACCTTGATAAATAAATAACTCAGGTGTGACGCTGTAGTGAAGCGCTGCGGTTTGCGTCTGGCTGGGTTGTCTGCTACGTGAGTGACACCGTGTAGCAACCTAGCTCGAGAAATACAGGTAGAGTTCGGCTCGACCCCTCACAGACGACCTTTCGTTTACGAGTTCACGCATAAGCACCGACAACCGAGACAATCTGCGCTGAGAAATTTGTCGCACTGTAGCCTCTGCTTTGCGCCCAGGTGAAATCCACTGTGGGTGTTAATCCAAGATACAGTTTTGTATTAATAATGCTACAGAGAAAACGCTCCAGAGTCTGTCACCGCAAATCACATAAACACCTTTTGTCAGCAGTAAATATTGCCGCGAAGACTATTATATTTTGAGGGCAGCTCACAGATGCGTGCAGCATTACAGCTCGCTACCTGACCTTTTTTTAACGCCGATCCAAGTACAGCATATATAATAGTCCTTCACAATGTTGATTGTTGTGCTTGAAACTGTGAGGATCAAGTGACGCAACGCTCTGATTGTGTGCACAGGGAAACCGGTATTTTGCCTCCAGTTTATTTATCAATTGAAATAATATTGACCCTTTTTTACCGACGCGGACCCTTTTTTATGTTTGAAAGTGGGCGTGTTCAGCGAAACACTTTAGGTTATGTCATTCTTTTTGTGGATTTATGGCTACTGTGCAGTATTATTAATAGTCTACATGTTCCAGATTCATTGAGATATTACACTTAATACAAATGTAAAATTCACATATATAAATGCTGAGAATGTGCTGCTTATTTTAGTGTCGAGTTTTGTTATGTTAAAGCCTTATGATTAGTTGATCGTATGCTGGTACCACCCCGGTTGACATAATGGTAGACTAATTGCCATGTAAAAAGGATTCCTTTCTGAGCCACACAAATATGTTTAATGTTTTTACAATACAATCAGCTCATAAATATTCAAGCGTGTGTGTGTGTGTGTGTGTGTGTGTGTGTGTGTGCGCGCGCTCGCGCGTGTATGTGTGCGCGGAGGGGAGCGGTGAAGGGGACGGGTAAAGAAGTCCCCTGTCTTGTCGCACCCTACCACACAACTGATCAATCGGATGTGGTATTGAGATGCACTCCAAATATGTAAAATTATTACAGCGTCCCGCTCAGAAGGAAGCTTTTACCTTTGAGTACACTAGTGCTGTATAGAGGATATGATACCCAGTGTCAAAGCACTATCTGAGCGTGTCAAATAATCTAAGGCGTGTCCTAGATTAAAAAACATATTAAATTACATCTGATATCAATGTTTGCCAAAGGATATGTATCTCCTCGTTTCAGTGTCATTTTGTTCCACTCACGCAGTACTTAACTCTACTTCATCGGCGAACACTCTTGATTTAGGTAAGAGTTTTTGGTCCCTGTACCACAATAATAAATATTTTCGGTATGATTTTGCACAATGTTTATTATTTACCGACAGCGTATAAGATAACTTACTACACAGCAATACAAACCGCGGGTTGTTAATGTTTTAAGTGAGATGAAGATCACATCTAACGCAATTGCACCGTCGTCCAGTCCCTACGTGAAATTAATAAGTTGTCAGTATTATACTTGATCCAGCCAACACCCCTATTCTTAATCCATTCATATTAAGGCCACTCCGGATTTTCTGATAACTTATTTTTTCTTCTATCATTGATCTAATTTATCAATTTCACAACTGAATTGATATAACAGTTGGTGACATCAGGTTTTCGGACCGAACTTTATTTTGTGTGGAGATACTGGTCCTGCGTATTCGAGTTCTGTTGAACAATCTCAAATGCCCTAAATGGGAGGTGCAAACAAAAAGCAGGATGCTTTAACGCCAGATGTCTTCTTCCATGTCTTTTCCTTTTTTTATTTAAAATTAATCTGTTATTTTTACTATCAATCCCAAAAATAAAACATTTCACATATTTGAATTATTGTTTTTCTTTTTATCAAGAGCTTATAAAATATGTAGGTATCTCATTTCACAGAAGATCTTCATTATTCCGAGGAAATAAAGGGCGGATATTATTTCGTTTCATTGTCATTTCACTAAGCGACAATGACGTAGAACTTTGTAATCATTAAGATATATTACAGGTAACCAACAGCGCACGCGAGCTAAAACAGTGAGAAAGGTCATATTTGTTATACAACGGGATATGCATGCAGTTTACTCATTGATTTGATTTGTCTATCTTTATTTAACGCTCACGCTGATAATTCAATGCACGTGACTTATTAGCCGTGTGATGCATCTTTACAAATTAAAATCTCTTGGATTTGTCAGAACTTCAATTATCTGTCCTCGACTATCTTTCGTCTTTCATGTTACGTACTGTACGTTCCTTTTACCCAAGCATACAGGTAATCGTTTTTTTATTTTCTTTTATTATTATTATTATTATTATTATTATTATTATTATTATTATTATTATTATTATTATCCTCTCTTATGGTTTACTATAGGTAAAACTCGGTCCATATGCCCTCTTTTTATAATTCTTTGTATTGGGTATTTCACCATAGTCAAGTGGCGTTTCTTGTCAGAAAGTTTCTTGTAACAGAAAGTCTATCTTAAGTGAAGATGAAGTCGCATTTTACCCTATGAAGTAGATTTGTCAGTAAAATCCTATGAAGTGGTAACATACCATGAAGAATCTTAACACGCGTGGCTCAAAATCTAGGACAGTGGGTATGTATACGAATCAAAGGGAGCCGGATTCTGCATCAGAGTGGACTCTCTCGTACTTGACACCGGTGAAACTATTTCTGACCAGGAACAGAATCTCTATGTGAACATGCCGGTTACTTTATCATCGGTATGATATGTTTCCACTGACGTGTGTTGAAAAATAAACAACGTTTCGATTGCACCGTTTTCAACCAATGATATTAGACTTGAGAAATTGGAGTCTGATTTGAAAATGATCAGTCACCTCCTCTGAAGACAACTTAATTCAATAAGGTATACTAAACATTTAAAAATGCGAGATTCAAGAGACGGATGAAGGAAAGTGGGTAAAGAGCACCCAATGGCAAGGCTAAAAGAAATGACCCTGAAACCCAAGCGTGTCTGAAAACAAAAACAAAGCATACTGAGATAGATTAAATTTAAAAACCAATTACCACAAATTAACCGGCACCGTCTTGACTAGTGCTCTCGCCACGTGTATTATTTGGTTAATGGGTGCTGGCATGATTAGCTTTGTGTCACATTAACAGAGATAGAGGACACGTTTGTCAGGATCCCCGTGGAAGATTCGAGGATCGTATTTGACAACTGGACATATTGAAGGCGGTCAATCGAATATAGTAATGTTTGCTTTTCCAATATGAAAAGAGTAAACTGAGGTGCGAACAACCAAGCTTGCATTCATTTAATAAATGCAATGTTAGTGAAATAATCTGTTAAAAAATCAAAGAATGAAATCGTATCTTATCAAAAGAAGTTTACATAAGTGGCGTCATTCTGATAAAACATTGTTGTTAGGATATATATATATATATATATATATATAGAGAGAGAGAGAGAGAGAGAGAGAGAGAGAGAGAGGGAGACTTATTTTGCGTCTGCTCACATAACATCGCTTCCAGTGATTAGGCCTACGGAGAATCTCATCATCTTACCTCATTGTATTGGAATTACATATCAATAAAATATCACGACTCTTGGCAGACAGTGACCAACAATGTATTGTGTCGTATTCTTTGTGTCACGCCACTGCAACTCAACAGTCACCCGATTCTGAGAATTATTTAATCGAAGTCACATCCGATCAGTGCGTTTGCCTGCCACGCCCCACTTCCCCCGTCCCCAACCCTCAGGACGCATATCGAGTAACATTCTGTTAATGTTTACATTCTGATTCAGCAGAAATCGCTTTAGCTGTACATCCGTGTACTTCAATCGATATCTGTTTTAGATAATTTGGAAGTCTTTAAATACGTGAACTTGAATTACAGATACACTATTAAATCCTCCTCCTGAAGAAAGCCCGCCACTACCACGGACGCTGATTCATTTAGTGTTCTGTGTACGTAACGCGCGTCAAATAAAAATTAACGAGAGAGACGTCATTACCGTGAATCGATGATACTTGAGAGAAAGGTGGGATGTAAGGTTAAAAAACATCCCTATTTCAGTAATTAACAGCATCAGGAAACAGGAATAAATCTTTCTTTTTTTGGTTCAAAAGCAGATGAAAACACGTTTCACTAAGCATCTTTGCAGAGGAAGTTTATGGCTATTAAAGACACATGAATTTTATTTTGATCCACCTGTCTTATGTAATAAAGCAGAAAACCAAAGATACGAGAATAATTATCATAATCTTCAAATAAATAAATAAATAAAGAGCATGTAGGCCGTTTCTTTAAATGTAACCCGAAGGAATGAATTCAACGTGTTCATACTAGTTGATTTTCATACTTAAGTCATGTAGAATAATAAAAGTTAGAAGTTAACTGAGTAAGTTTTTTATGAGGAACTAGCCCCAAGCATTAGGTAGATTTATGGTTTTGTTCATCTGCCTCAGGATTCGCCATAGACCAGGATGACAAACCAAAATGTTGCTATGTTGCTCTCTCCCTCTCTCTCTCTCTCTCTCTCTCTCTGTGGGCGCATGCGTCCTTGATGGAGTATAAACTCGTTCATATGTTCAAGCATGAATACACATAAAATTGCGTGTCCGTGCGTTGTTAACTTGCTTGTTTGCAAGGTTGTCCGCAATTCTGGAAGATCAACGAACGCAGAACGGAGCTTATTTGGTTTCTCAAGTTGAGATTCGCGTGCGTAATGTATTTGACAGTCATGCCAGCGGCATCTTTTGAAACTATAACAGACTTCCTTCACAACTTATTTTTGTCCGTTCTGTATTCTACCTTTCAGCTTTTGCTCTTACGTTTTATCCTGCACTGCGCCGCACTGGCCTGTTCAAGAGCCAATGGAGTGAGACCTGTAAAGGTCAAACTGATTTATGTCCGCTGTGATATGTGAATAAAATATCATAACTCGAATAGACCAGGAATGACACCATAACTCACGTGCCTACAAGAAGCAGAGGTACACACACCGTTACGTATGCATCTATTATAGATCGATTTTTTCATTTGTGATAATTGTGTTTCTTCCTGACCACACGCTGAAATTGCTCACTCATTCCCCGACGATGATGAATGTGTTTTTATGTTTCATTGTTGTGAATTAGCCTAAACAGATCTGGCGACCGCTAATTGAAGTCATTGGGTGTGCCCGTTATGTCACCGAAGGACCTTATGGCCACTGCCGAAAGTAGATAATCATTTTATATTATCAGTAAGCTTGAGTCACTTATCTCACCTCTGACTCAGTTAAAGAGTCGGCAAAGGAGAAAAGCGTTCGCTGAAAATACCTATTTGGAAAAAATATCTTTCAGGAGCCTGAATTGTTGTATACTAGTAACTGTTATAAATTTACATGTTTTATTTTGCGTTAACATTGGGTAATCAACGAACAACGCCCTGGAATATCGAAATTGCATTACGCAGGTACATGCTCTTACGCACGCGCTAACATTTTGATAAATTAAAAGCCTAGTTAAGCGGGTATTTCTTCTGGTGTTTGACCTTACATTTCCTTTTGGGTGCACAGAATCACCCAAGAATGAGATTTATCTAAGCTGAAGAAGATGTATATTAAATATAATCCTGATATATAACCGTCTGTTGTACAACGATTTAATGTCAGGACCTCGATTAAGCTCAAGTCTGTCTATGATATCCACGCGTGTACGATTACTTTGGACACCGGTGCGAAAGGAAAAGTTTTGTCTCGATGTACATGTACATACTGGAGATTTATTATGATCTCCAAAAATCCGCCTCTAAAGGAGAAATCTGTACTAGCAAATGTTGCCGTTTTCAGTGAAAATCACCTACAAGTATGTATGCTTAATGGTGGTGCTTCAAAGCATTGGCGCACTCACACATACATTTGATATACAATGTGTAAAGCTAATAAGTATCTTGTTACCTTCTAGTCGTCTTTTAGTTAGATATCAGAGCTAAGAATACCTCTGGGAAAGGCCAACTAATTTTTTCTCATTTTGCCGTTTAGCGGATAGAAATTTTCTAATAATTTTTCATATTGCATATTTTTAATCACACGTTCTGTTCCGTCGTCATATTTCCGTCACCCACACACTATAAATAGGCATACACTGGCATCGCATGCGGGTGGACATATTACAAAAATCTTTATCATATACACTCTAATCAAAGGCGCCCCCAAACGCATATTGGCATCCAAATCGTATAGTGGGCCTAAAGATAGCCCAAAATAATGTCATCGTATGCCTGTGACAGCTCATGTCGAACGGTAATGTATGCATGCGACTCAGTCACGGGGCAGGCAGACAGGTCACGGGGCGATAAGGTAGCCTGAAGTCAGTTGATTTATCTGTGATAAAAACTTAATGTCATATATTCAGCAGTGAAAAACAACGTAGGAGCGTCACCTTATCATAATAATGGGAGTAGTTGGTACCCTCTCGCGCAAACGTAGAAGTTGGAAAGTCAAAACAATCTAAAACATGCACAGGGGGAGGGTACGAACTATATGACCCAGTTATGTTTTTTTTTTAAGTTCAAATTGTTCAGCTCACATTTTATTAAACAAAAGTAAGGTAATTTGAGCTTCTAAATATCAACTTAGGGAGAATAGATAGGCGTTCAAGAAAGTAGTTTATATACATAAAAATATACTTCTCGTGTACAGTGCGCGCGTTAACCATGGGCGTGGGTGGTTGCCCAGATAATGAAAAACAAAACTGAAAAGACTAGTGCAAAATAATCACATGTACGAATGATGTTATCGACATATGTTTGATTTAAAATATAGTTTAGGCTGGCTAAGTGCAAGACTGTCAAAAGACAACAAAAACAATATTAATGCATAAGAATTACATACATGTCCGAGTTTATTTTTTTATTTATTTATTTTCATTTATTTATTTTTTTTGCAAAATGATAGGCCTGTGCTTCCGTATGCTGCTTAATGCATGTGAAGTATACAGCTCAAACCTCTGAAATCTGGTCAGATTCAGTTACAGTTTTCCAACCTCAGCTGCATTCACCCTTCTTCATGTCAAAAACAAGAAGATCAAATACATTATCCTGCATCGGTTACAGGAAATCAGCTAAATTAAACAGCGGTCCATCAAGACAGACAGCTACACACAATAAAATACAGATTCCGCCTACTAAACCGATGTGTTGAATCAACAAGATAAAGATCGTGTATCTTTAATTGATAATTCCATGAAAACCACGGAGAATGGGCATTTGTTACTTTTAATTTTGCGTTGCGCCATAATTTTTCCCCAAAAACATATATGTGTATTTCTTGTTTGTCAGCATTTAATTAGTAGGGCCTATGATCGTATTACATCATGAAAACATATGCCAATTCAACATGCGCTGATAATAAGTGCTTGTAAAATAAGCAATTTATTAGATATTTTGCTCTCGAAACAGGGACAGATTAAACCGATAATCTATGATCGGGAAAAGTAATTGATCAATATTAATTGAACTGTTAACGTATATTCTATGAGTATTTGGTTTCATTTCCAGCCTAAGAGTAAACTGTTGTAGGCAACGATTCAGAAGTTTGCTCCAGCATTGTGATTGAGTTTGCTTATGATTGTGTTGTACCCTTGGTCATGAAAGAAGGGCGGCAAGGCTGACGTCATACTTGCTGCACGCTGATTGGTCCGTTAGGCCCTCGCCACTGATCATAAACATAAGCAAACATGCTCGACCTATTTATAACAGCAAATCACACTCAGTTCTTTCATCAGTCACAGTCATAGGATGAGGTAAACAGTGGAAGGCGGTATAAAACTGAGAGGGAATTCCTAGAGTGAATCAGAACTAACAGAGAACTTTGTGTAGCAAGACCAACGTTTATGAGTCAGTCAGAGAGGTGATATCGTACAAACCACAGGTTATCAAAGTAGACATCGCTAGTCAAGAGTCAGCCGCGTGGAATTTGGACCGGATTTCGTTCTTTCCACCAACCGCAGCAGCCGATAAAATATAGTAGTAAGTCACATCAGACGTATAACCATAATACTGTATCTAGGAAGGGTGTCATTGAATGCACCAATATCTAACTGTCGATTTTATAGAGACTCGGGAACGATTCAGACAGTCTTATAAAACGCCAGTGACACCGAGTCAAACGCCCACCTTACATCGTAACAGTATGAAAACTCTGGATTGCGGAGCCTTCAGGAGTGCAGACATGCTTCTCAAACGTACTGGGGCCACATTAGCTAGTGGGTCCCCCCACCATGATGGGCTGGAGACAAAATCCGGACAGTTGGGTCTTGTCCAGACGGTGAACAAACGTGAGAGAGTCACGAACATTACAGTCAAAACGTACTGTAGCAACTTCGACCACTACGCTGTGTTGTATCAGGACAAAAAGTACGGGAAGCCCATGGGGTTTTTACATTTGAAAAACTTCACCGTTGAAGCGGTCAGTAACTCAGACAAGAAATTCAGAGTCCTATCAAACGACTGCGATGGACAGGCACTTACATTCACTGTGAATAGAACAAGTGAGCTGGACTCCTGGTTGGAGGCTTTCAACGCGGGGAAAACGCACTTGAAACCTCGTACCAGCTCACCCGGCCTTCGCTCCCCAATCATTCCAAAACGACCTCTCATGCCAACGCTAGACGAGTCGGAAGAAGACGAGGACGAAGGAGATTCATCGTCTTGAAATTTCCAAGGGGGCTCGAGTTTAGCACACTCGCTCGTGTAAAATCCACGCACCTCAGTGTCAGCGCACCCACGTCCCGTGTCCAGCGCCACTTCTGAGCTGTGAACTCGCTCTCTCCGTGTAAAGACTCGCACCTTGTTTTCACTGCATGATCAAACTGTTGCATTATGTATGGACAACGAAACCGTTGGTTTCCCTTGCAAGCTAATGCGGCTGCATTATGGGGATTCAGTCCCCATCATCGTAACTTGATTTGCATTGATTTTGCGAACGTTAACATGTAGCAGCATGTGCTATTTCCAGAGCGACGAAGTGCCAGTACTAGTGGTAGCGCCTTAGCAGGTTCCCAACAGAAAAGACCCATTGAACTTCACTAGCGCTATTAGGAGAGAGAAAACGAAGCTTTGACTATCCTCAGATCAACTGTCACTGGTTGACGATGATGATGAAAATCATGATAGGGCAAACATTGTGTTGTGCCATATTCCAATAATGTCGCTCAATTTAGCCACAGTATATTTTTACAGTAACGCACGATTAGTTTATTTTTATACTACAGATTAAACAAGTCAGTTGTGAATAATCTGTCAATTAACCTTTATATCGGTGGTGCTCTTTAAATTTTGTAAATGTCATTGTAAATGTTGTTATTATTTTTACATGGTGTATAAGTGTCATTCATAGTTTGACGTGGCATGCAGCTGTCATTTTGACAGGAAGTGCCACTTCCATGACTTGAATTCAGCTAAAAATAAGTTGGTAATATTTTGAAGAAGGGGAGTGCAAAATAGTGTCAAATTTGATATACGGGCGCACGCAATGTCTACACGTCTACATTTTAGAATAATAAGGCGCAGTGAGGAATGAACATAGGAGCTTATTTTATTCATGAACTTTGTCCTCGATGTGTTCGGCGGGCATATTTCTCATATTCCATTTATATGGTATTGACAGAGTTTGCGTGTGAACTTGTAAGGCCACATATTTTTGCACATTCTTTAAAAAGTGTTCTTTTAACCTAAGAATGACAAACATGTTAAATTTTTAACCACAGGTGGCTTTATGAGAATAATGATTCAAGCTTATTGGTAAGCGATAGACATTATCTGGGCAAAGTGCAATTAATGATATGAAGACCTTTTGTTATTCATTCAGCAGACTTGATTCTTTTTTAACGACAGTATTTCATTCGGCCCTGAACTACTTTACCGTGTTCTGAACTAGTGCGCACTATGTTTCAGTGCTGATATAGCTCACTGTTTTCGGCTGTGTATTTGTTAGAGTTGATAAGGTAGCAGCTGACTTAGACCGATATGGTCAAGCCGTCTCGCAGTACTGTGTAGTGATTGTTTTTTAAGCGCCCACAGATCGGGTGACTGTGTGCCGTATCCGGTGATCTTGTTGTTTCAGTCTTCATACAGTTCATTGTTATAAAATTGTTTAATAAATTTTTATTAAAAATACCTTTCATATCTTTTGATTTTGGGATTAATAATTTCCCCCAGCTGGCGGATATATTGGGCTTCCGTTCTCCGCGATCGCTTGTTTTAATATATTTGTTGTAAGACGTTTTGTAAACGACGTGGCCCGGATATTATTTCCATTGTACTGCCTATGAACAGATCAATATATTGCACAAAGCACGTGTGTGTGAGATCTGGGCTGAGTCATACTAGACACGCTGTGAAATAATCAGTTTCTGAACACTACGTACAGTTTTCAAGAGTTAAACTTGTACTGCATCAACAATATATATGCTTCAAAATCTGCTATTATTCGTAAATGTCAACGAGACAACCATTTGAAACGACAAAATAAGCCATTTTTCTAAATTAGATTAATATCGACACGTAGAACAACCATGAAACTCCGTGAATTACATGAGGCATTTCGATACTTGCATCAGATGTTTGTAACAATGAAGAGTGGTATAAGCAAACGAAATGCGGGGGCGGGCTGCAATGATTCAATTTAGAGCAATGTGTGTATACAAGAAGTGGAATCGTCTGATTAACAAGCCTGATATTGACTCTTGACTAAGGATGGATTTTTATAAAGTCGTCTTGGTTGTTTTATAAAAGCCCTTAATAGAACCATGCTTATCGACTAATGTGATATCAAAACAGAAAGAACTCACCAAACCGAACATACTGATTTTCTTGTCGATTCCTGACAACACAGGATATATTTTTAAGGAGACTCAGGGGAGACTTGTTAAAAGCTAAAAGGCTGTTTTTTAATGATTAGCAAGATAATAGTCAAAAGTAAGGCAGAAAGATAAACTGGTTTGGTTATAAAATTTAGCTATTACTTACATTTTGAATATCTGCATTACGAATTCATGCAGTTAATGGAAGTGAGAAAATTGTCCCAGAAGGAACAGGTCCTGTTTGTCTTTGAAGGAATATTCCCCTTATTTTTGTAACTTCTTAACTTCAAACAAGGGTATCTAAGAAAAATAAAGGAGCTGCACCCCCCCCCCCCCCCCCACACACACACACACTTAAACACAGAAAGACAATCACAAAAAGAAAAAAAAAACTGTTACGCAAAGAGTCACGTCGACGACATCTATTTCTTTCATTCCCATTTAAGACAGGCCTATACTTGGAAGTGTTTGCTCAGGTGAAGAAATAAAGGAGTTCCGTTTCAACTGAAAAAAAGTCACTTGTCTTTATTGTCTCCGGTTCAGGAATAGCAGTTTACTTCCTTCTCGCGCTATGGGAAAGCTGTGTCCCTTATTTTGTATGGTAAGAAAAAGAGAACACCAACTCACTTCCGGACACACGCCAAACATATCCTACTCGCTTTAATGGTTAATCGAAAAACTGTGCCTTTTTAAATTGCCTTGTCTTAGTTCCGGGTCAAGAGCGCGTTGCGCAAGTTCTTCACTAGCAGGCGAATTTCGCATACACTTATGTGTGTAAAACAGAATTATAAAGCCTACTTCATTGTTGCTCTCGACTAAAGTGGTTCAAATTAAACATGTATTAGTTTATAACGTGTACTGCATGGCTCTGTTTATAACCCAAGAACTTATTGAACCAACCCAGTATCAAGTGCTCTTAAAAATTGGCTTGTTTACAGAGCATATTACCTGGTGTTAAAAGCTAGGCGTAATTCAACTTGGATTGAACCTGAGCACAAAGTGGTTTCTGTACCGACGTTTGTTGCAGAGGGCGTGGTGCCAAAATGGGTCAATATCGGCTTTGTTCTATTATTTTCGAAAGGAAATTGCAAGTCGGGTCTGAAAAAGAAAGGGGCAGGGATTCATTAATTGAAATTCTACTTTTGGTAAGGATTGTGAAGAAAGTAATTGTTCTTTTTTAACCATCTTTCTGTGAAATTATATACTGAGGAGAGGGTGCGGTGGCGTAGTTTTTTGCCACATAGGATACTTATCAGAGTTTTTAAAATATATATAACATATCACTGAGTACATGAGAGAAAAAGAAAGACGTTCAAATGGTTCGGTGTTCAAGCCAGTTTTTTTCAATGAAGATAACGTGAATAACAAGACGAAAACTATCAAAAAAAAAAAAAAAAAAACACGTTTGAGTATGTTTGTATTCACGAATAACGTCATCCATTCATGATTGTAACACAGTCAATGACGTGTTCAACTTGTCATAGAGCTTATCACCTGCTTTAAGAGGCAATGAAATAATGTTTTATTATTCAAACACGTCAAGTGACAACTCATATCTCTACCTTAAGTATCAGAAAAGAGATATTTATTCTGAAAACCATAACTTCTCGAGAGGTTTGACACGAGTAACCAAACGCCACTTGCGATATGAGTCGGCTGACTAGTTCGTCCAGCCTCTTCGAATGCTACGCCAATGTTGACGTCTTGACGGTGAACTGTAGCAGTTTGCTTAGGGCGTACGGAAATGTTTAGAGTTAAACCACATTGACGAATTTCCACAATAGTTTCCTATATACCCTTCTCCATTTCCGTTTATTTCAGTTTTCATATGTACGTAAAACATGTATATATTATTGTGATGCTTGAATAAGATACATGTTCAGCAAAAAAACATACTTGGTTACATTTATATCTGTAGGCTAAACAGGATATTAATAGAAATAATTATTATGAAGGCAAGTCTTGAATGTCTGTGAACAGAGTTTACCCCAACAAAAATACTAGTTTTTTTGGAGCTGCAGGCTCACATCTTTTATCTTTTTCCCTACATAATAGGTGTCATACGCATGTTATTGTGCTATTTTTACCAAGATAGTGCGACCTGAAAAGTAAGCTTAGTTCTTGGGACAAATGTGTGCATCTTTGCGTGCAGCATGCTTTCAAAGCCGTGTATCCCTGAGGCGACCGCTGTCGTGCACTGTCGGTGTCCTCTTCTTCCGTGTCTACGAACGAGAACTAGACCTGTCGTCCGTATAACGATTTGATACTGATAACATAAGACAAACTGACGTCACAGGCACCTTTGAAACTACGGCTTCGGAAAATGGTCTGAAGACTGTCTTGGTATTTTTCATACTGCCCATTTTTGTCGAATTCTCTCTCTTTCGGTATATTGCGCCTCCAGATTAAAAGCCTGAGTTGTATTTTTCGTTTATTTAGATACTGGTGTCACATGACCGGAAATGATAAGGGAAACAAATAATGAGTGTTTGTCAGTTTCACAGATTTTCTTATTGATTTCCATTCCCTAAATTGTTTTATCATAAGATCGTGTATCATGAGGCGCTGATTTTGATACGACTTCATTCGGTCGATAAACCTGTAGCCAGAGTGTGTGGGAGAAACAACAAACTGGCTTTCCTAACTTCTTGGGTAATTACCAGTCTTCCCATATCTAAGGCATTGTTTTAAATCTTAAGTTCGAAAAGGAAAAAGGGACAATAATCATAACCACTTCTCCCAACATCTTCAAGCCCTACAGGATGCAACCCATTATTTGTAAAGGATTGAATCATGTTTAGTTAACTGTTTTTTTTTTTTTTTCACAAAAGAACATAGGCCGAAAGTTGGGCTAACTTTTAAGACCAAAAAGCATATGTTTTTAAACATCGCGTCATCCATTTATTACTTTCTGTAAAACAGGCTTCCCTTTCTAGTGGTAGATTAAAATTTTCGGCATTGAGGTAAGAACCATGAGATTTGAGTTTCGAATTAACCTGACCAATTTGTTAAGCAGGCCTGTGAATTAAGTGCGTCACCCCTTTGGGTAAGATCTCCGTAGACATACATGTATATCTTGATTTGGACACGATTAACTTAATACTCCGAGGTATGCATCCATGCATTATGACTAAATAACTATTGGAATTTATGAAAATCTTATCATATCAACATATCCAACGCTGCCAGGTATGTGGATGAGCCGATACCCCCTGCGTGTGTTACACAGAAGGCTAGAAGCCAACAAGTGGGTGGGTACTAGAGAGAAATAATTGCCACCTGCCTGTCTGCATTAATCGCTCCCAAAGAGCTATAATCCCAGGTTATTACATCTTCATACCAGAGTCGCGATAGCATATCATAGCTATGAGCGACCCTGGATACAAACGCAAGCACCACGTATCTAAGACAATATGCATGATTTAATCCACAGAAATCACCAGTGAAATATTGGGGGAGATATTCCTAGTACTTTTTCATTTTTTACACGCAACATACAAATAAGATAATAAGATGTAATAAAGCTGTCTTGACATAAATGGGATGGAAGATCGGGGGGGGGGGGGGGGGGGG
>NW_019773614.1:112796-157978 GCF_001039355.2 Lingula anatina | reverse complement strand
GGGGGGGGGGGGCGTAGTTAAGATACAAACTGTATGAAGGCAAGCCACATGCACTGCCCACGTAATCTGAAAAGGCTATGGAACCACGCTTCTGTAGTTCAGTCTGTCCAGTCAAGCTTCCCAGGGTAGTAATCTTTCACATTATCATATAATGGTTGGTATTTGGTGCCTAGACCTCCCCAGTCCCTATGTAGATAATAGCTTTTCAATGTTGAAGAAGGTGTGCTGAATATCTGAGGCCTTTTTCTCTTATCTCGTGAGCGTGAGCACTTAATAATTTATCTCTGGGTCTAACCGTGCGAGAGTTGGGACTAGGACCTACCAAACATAGGATAAAAATATTATCTGCCATGCACAACCAAAACGCTGTCGGTAAAGAATTTCCCCACATAGGGCCACGAGTTCGAATCACACGACTATTTAGTGACGTCATGATTATTTAGAAATTAAAATTTACGAAATTATTTTTTCTAGATTTTATCTCAAAATAAAGGGGCCTATTTGTAACATTAATCATTTAAGGCCTGTTAGTGATCTGTTAGTGCCATTCCCCGCTGAAAAAAAATGCTAAATTTGTTTTGGAACCATCATTTGTCATACGGGGGCTTGTCTTTGTAATGTGCTCCTTGTTGACTTGAGGAGCCGAAGGATTTTTCTTATGAAAAGGAAGAGAAGTGCTCGAAAGGACACTATATGTATGGTTTCCTGGATTCAACTCAAGTTGAAGCCCTAGAACACCCGATCGCAGAAGACACAAACAGTGCAAAAACAACAATCCGCTGAAAATGGATGCCTACAAAAACAACAACAACAACAACAACAACAACAACAATTGATCAAATTCGCCCTCCACAGGCTACTCTGATGCTCTTTATTGTGTAGAAAACCATAACACAAATGAAACAAGGTATTCCTCCAGTCGATAACTGGAAGCTTAAATCATCGTCAAATGAAACTCTTGAAAGCAAATGTGAAAGCTACCTACTTTGCCTTGCGAATGCGGATGCTGGGTTGAGACTAATGGCTCCCCACTGAGAGTGTGGGTATTTTCCACTTCTCATCCATCTAAATCTTTGGATCAAACTGTAACCTCTCTTTTCTACGGCAACGAGACAAAGATCTAATGTTGTCTGCTTCCACTGCTCAATGCAAATAATCAGATTTGACAGATTGCTTTCCATTAAGTTAAGGTGAAACCATAAGTTCAGCTTTGCTCGCTAACGCAAAATATTGATTTTCTTAGGACAAGGGGTGTGTTGAGGGGCAATTAAAAATCAAAGGAAATCTCAATGCTGCTTGATACGTTAAAAAAAAGATTATACACGGTGTCGGTATGCATTAAGCCGGAATCAAGGGTGAAATGGTAGCTGAAAATAATTCTACAAAAATCCCATATCCTTGACTGTTCACACTCTTCCTCTTTGGGCTCTATATGTCTTTCACACCACCACTGCCGCCACCACCATCACAACTACAAAAACTGTGATGCCACTTTTAGGTGCAGATGCTAAAAAAGAGTCCAATTTAGACACAGGTATTGCTTCAAATATAATTTTCATTCTTGAGTCAACTATTACGTGTGTTTATAGTGAAGGGGTAGAGTTTCAAACTTTTATTCTCCTTATTTCCTCTTTTCTGACAAATGCAAGGGATTTTGCACTCTAATCTCTCCGAACTGATCACGTTTTATTTTTTTCAGCATCTTTCGCGTGACCTAAATCTTCCTATCTACTTTGTCGATCAAATATCCGATATTACTTTATTGGGCGATCTCTTTAAGCAGCAGTTTATCTTTACGTCTAGATATAATCAAAACAAATGACATTGACATGAATGTTCCATTATTCTTTTTCCCAACTGAAAAGGATACCATTATACACTTAATTGTAGGTTTCTTAGAAAATTTCCCCTCCATTCTACCGTCTCCGTGAATCGTTTGAGAACAAAACAATCAATCAAGAAGACGAAGCTGTATCCTGACACGCCGCCTAAAATATGCCTAAATTACAAGATTTATACGATCTTTCCCCAGTAATCATTCAAGTTAACCTTTCAGTCTGTCAGTTTGCGGTGAGTAAGGTGTTGGCTCTCACGTGTGAAACTCTGTGGACGGCACGTGAGTTTGGTGACCTCCATTAGTTTGAAGTCATCATGGTCCGGTGCCTGGGCCCTGTTGTAAAGAGTGTCCCTGACCCATCGCCACACCATTAGTCTAACATCTCTTGTAAATCATCTTTTGTTTGTGGTTGTGTTTTTTGGTGTTTTTCTTTCTCTTATACTACTTCTTATTTCAAATAGTTTTCTCTTTGACTCGTCCCATGTTCAGTTGAGTTAATTCTTTATTTAATTATTTATTACTTAATTTATATTCAACTATCATTTATTTTACATTGTATGTATAAACATTCAGTTGACCTATGGTGGCCCCTTTTCTTCGTATATCCTGGGTCAATGATGGATCCAATGATGAATCCTTGATACATTACACCTTGAATTTACATCTCTGAGGATCTGAACAATCGAATTCCTTTGGATTTAGTTATTCATCAACTCCAAAGTACATGTATATTTTGGCCAGCCCCGCTTTTTGCTTGATTCCATTCTTCTTGCCTTTTAGGTAGAAAAGAAGGCATTCACCTCTATTTTTTTTCTCTAACTTTTATTAGTGCACTGGCAATATCAAAACATCGGCGGGAAGCCTGTTCTGCATTTCCAGACACGAACGAATACGAAAGGACAGAAATGTTACGTGTGTAGATGAGAGAGATCCTATATGCAAATATAGACTGAACTATATTAAAGATATGGCTAACAAAATGTTTATCACTGAAACAACTGACAAGTCTTTTTGGAAAAAATGCATTTCGTCTATGAACAAAACTAATAGAAATATAAGGACATACTATAAAAATAAATGTCAATCTTGTTAATAATATGTATATAGGAAAGACAGTTTGAAGCCTAATAAATATTACATGGACAAGTAGTGTTTTATTTGATCTTTAATAAATTCATAAATTCATTTATTAAACTCTATGTAAATTCAATCAATTTATAGCTACAATGTACAAGAAAATTGCTGTCATCACCGAATCTTTTTGGTAAAGCGACTTTTAAAAATCACTGTTGGCAAGTTCTTATACTTAAAATCTCCGTATCAAAGTAGAGTGATCAAAGTAGAGTGAAGCCACCGCGCATTAAAGGTCAATTAACGCTTGGACGAACACTTAATTGCGACCACGCTCACCTTCGATCTTTATCTCAGCGAGCTAGGGTTAGGCTCTTTTGTTAGCAGAAAGTTTGTCACGATAATTGCCCGACGGGCAGGGTATGGAACTATTGTTAACAGAAACCAAACAGCGTATGGGTGACAATGTTATTTCCATAGTTACCGAGCCAGGCCGTCCGTACAACCCGCAGCGACCCGGAGGGTAAGTAAGGGGAGATTCCGGCGGCACTGTATATTTTGGCCAGCCCCGCTTTTTGCTTGATTCCATTCTTCTTGCCTTTTTAGGTAGAAAAGAAGGCATTCACCTCTATTTTTTTTCTCTAACTTTTATTAGTGCACTGGCAATATCAAAACATCGGCGGGAAGCCTGTTCTGCATTTCCAGACACGAATAAGCAATTAGAATATTTATTTTTACCAGGCGTTAAAACGTTATTTCTGCGGAGGTGTTTCCAGGGTCGTATAGTCTGTGTGTGAATCCTGGTGGAGCTGGCAACAAATGTTCAGTTAAATAATTAACTCTATGTTAACGATATATATTCTTATTGATAGCTACATGTATATACACATGTAGATATCTATATCTAACTTTGCAGGTGAAGAATCAATGCAATGAAGAGATCCCATTATTACTGTATTGAGATTTATACAGTAAAATACATCGTCAATCCGATGGGCTGAATTACTGTCTTCTTTAAAATCGGCGTTGGGGAGGTTTACAAATTCACTTAGAAGTGCTATTAACACAAGATCTCATCATCATCGATCGAGAATGAGCACTTTACATTGTACTCAAGCTGGGAATAAATCTGTTATTAGTATTTAAAAAAAAAGTACTTATGTATTGAATAAATGAACAACCAACCAGCCAGTAACGTTAGTACAAGCAACAGTAGTATTGTTATTTACCAAAAATAAAGCTTGGGGATTATCAGACGGACATGCCATGTACGTTAAAACGAAATAAAAGATAATGGCATTTATTAATCGACACTGAGGAGTTTATAGGCCTTGTATGTTTCAACAGCGGTATTGATTCTTGAACAAGGACACAACGATTATAAGGCACTAAGAAGTCCCGAGTTCAAATACACTGTAATTTCCGGAGTCGCCTTCCGATAGGTATGACTTTTGACGGGTGACTTGCCCATACATAAGTGCCTTTGTATGTTCACGTGCATTTCTACACGTGCACGGGTAGATGAAAATAATCCTTCACAATTCACAATGGTTTTATTACAAACAAAGAAAGTTGACAGTATAATTTAAAAACCCGCTTTACATCCATGGCCAGTCGGTCTTTTTTGGCTCTGTTCGTATGGGGGAGGATATGGTATGGTTTTCTCACATATACTGTCAACTGGTCACTTGTGGTAAATTTTTTCCAAACAGTAGATCAATTGTGGGTATTTGACAAGGCCATGCATAAAATTCAACTCAGTGTCTGCGTATTCCTGCCTTTTGAACGTTTGTTTGCGCGTTGCGTACGCATTTGTGCTGTCAAGCGCTTGGGTGTGTGTTCACGTAGACACACACATTTTCTACCGGTATATTCACCCTGATGGTTTTATTTTGGTTGTTGTTTTTCACTTAAGTATAGACTGCATGATTAAGAGGTCGCCATTATCTGCACCGCCAGGTATATTAACCTACTTTAATGACTGCTTTAAGCGCCTAAGGTGATATTATCCTTCGTTTGAGTGCGCTTGTCTTTTAGGGATCTTCAAAAACAATTTAATTGGGGGTAAACAAACTTTGTGTACTCTGGATTCAAGACTGCATGATATCACTTAAACATAGTTACCAGTGACGTTAATCAGCGGCACAAAAATCTCTAATATTTGAAAAATAAAGTGAAACTATATGAGCTGGGTTACATGCAAGAAATTAAGTCCGACGCACACGGCGAACTGTTAGCTGAAGCGCTAGGTACATGGGTAAAGTTATCCTCTACCAGGGCCACAGATTGATTTTTCACTAGAAATATACAGAAATGTCTGTGGTTAATTCATGGCACTTTTCTAGACTGTGACGAGCTGGAGAAAAGTGCACGCAATTAAACTGCGGCCCTGGTAGAGGGTATACTACACGTATAACGTTCAGTTGAGCTTTCGCCCACATACTTTTTGGTTTGGCCGAGATAAAGATCAGTTGAAATTCTGCATCCCTGGATGCCAACAGAAGTTAAGGTATCACAAAAATCTTTGGGGCTGGAAAATTGTACGCAAATTTGGACAGACTGAATCCTTAAGATGGGGGTACATGTAGTACAGTATGTAGCTCGTTTTGATTCCACCTAACCGAGAAAAATGTGAATATCCCAGCGCAGTTGAAGGGCTGTTCATACTCTTTGCGAATTTCAATGAAAATGAACGTTGGTGCTGTCGTTGTCTTTTCTGTTGTCATCATTGATCTCGTGTTTATTTATGTTGGTATTGTTATCGCTGTTGTTTTTATGTTATCTCTATTTTTATGGAAAATGCAGCAAGCATGACGGCTGTGAAGGGTTTCACCCCTGATAAACATGTTTTTCGACTCAAAGGTTAGTGAGAAATCACCCCACGATAACAATAATTAACTAACAAGCCATATCTCAATCCCTTAATCAAAAGTAGATCAAAAATTAAGCGTCTAAATTAGGTATTCCAAGAGGATCGACTGGTCTTCTGTGAATGTTACAATCCAATCATTGAACTCCGACGCGTTTTATTTTTAACTCGTTTATCAAACTGGAGCAGAAAAAACACCAACAGACTACTTAGAACGCCTCGAAACATTTTAAGAAAGGTACATTTTCTGTCTTCTGTGAATGTAGCACTGTAAACATTAACTTGTGGCGCGCTTTACTTCCATCTACTGTAAGTGCTCGAAAAAAACCCAAGATAACATAAAACATCTCGTTTTAAATGAATTGACAAACAACAAATTGATCCTGCCGTCCACCTGGGTCCCCATGTCTGATTTAAATACATTCCATTCATTACCAACGTTGGTAATAAAACTGTGTTCTTAATAGAGATTGTCTCACAACAGTTTTAATGAAAACGACCCTACAACCCTGGATGTCGCTCTTCGGAGGTGCAGTGACGACATTTCTTATTACAAGGGAACAATAAATCGTGCTGCATAGTTAAGTATGCTAGTTTCTCTTTGTATCTGTGATATTGAAATCTGATGCGTATTAACGGAATAATTGTCTTGTACCGGAGAAGGCAGCAAATACTTTGAAGCGTCGTAATTGTCGTTGTTCCAGGAAAATTGTATCTATTCAAGAATTGAATGCTGAAAGCTGAATTAATAGACTTATCATGCTTTTGTCCAATGTAATGAAAAGGAACGTAAATGTTGTTGTTATTGTTGTTCTGAGCGTTATCACTATTGTCATTGTGGTTTATGTTGTTATTTGTTGTTATTATTATTTTCTGGGAGATACAGCAGGCGTGGTGGATTGGGGGGGGGGGGTAATATTCCGTCTCTAAAGTTAGTGAGAAATCAACCAGTGATAAAAAGAATCGACTGTCCGTCTAAACAATCCATAACTCAACTCTTTAACCTGAGGCGAGTCGTAATTAAGCGTCTAAATTTAATATTCCAAGAATATCGAGTATATGATCTACTGTGAATGTAACACTCCAACCATAAAGCACCGCCGCGTTTGATCTTTATCTAATTATTAGACAAGAACAGAAAAAGGATATAAACGGGTTACTTAGAAAGCCACGGTGAATTTTTAGGAAAGGTATTATTTAGGTCTTCTGTGAATGTAGCACTGCAGTCATTAATCTACGATGCGTTTCATTTTTATCTGATTAATTCATCAGGATCAGAACGTAAAACATTAACAAATTGCTCAGAAAGCCATGGTGGATTTGTAGGAAAAGTGTGGTTTATGCTAAAAGACTTAAAGAACACATGATTCGTGATTGAATGTCATTTATTCATTGCAGAACTTGTCCTCGGTTGTCGAAACTGCGTAACTTACCTGGACTGTAGCAGAGATTGCTAGACACGAAATTTTGACGTGCACCCCCCCCCCCCCCCAAATCGGCCTCATTTTTATCTGTATATTTTTACACCCCATAGCACCGAAACAGAGTCTGTAGAGTCTAGCGCAGCTTGCTGCATGTACTTATGTTGCGTAGGCGAACAGTTGTCTCAGATCCCCCCTTCCCCGACAGATTGAAGATGTTCTTTATTGTCTACTTACAAACGAAAATCTGATCAATATCCCTCCTTGGAAATGTTGCATGGTCAGCCACAAAAGATAAGTGTAAAAACTGAATGTTAAGGTTGAATCCCAATGGATCTCTGTACAAGAAGCAGTGATATTGCAGGACTCTACATGTACTTGTATAAAATGCCAATGTGCATACCGCTTTCAGAATAGGTTCAGCACATTGAAGAACATATCTATTTTGCTTTCACATCTTTCGACTTTTTAAACTTCTCTTTCCATTTTGTTTACAAGTATCAAATACAGGTGACCGTTTTCTTTTTTTTTTTTCATCATTATTCCCCACTCACTGATTTCTTTAATCCAAGGTCATGTTAGTGTTGTTTTTTTTTTCTGTGTCTAAAACTTTAGTCTTAAATCGTTCTGTATGTTAAATTTTCTTAACTCTGTCTGCATCTAAAATCACCTTTAATCCATCCACTACTACTATATTTGGGCAAGAGTCGGACAATTTAAGTTTGGTTTACGACGAAAACAGATTTAAACAAGAAAAATACTTTAAACTTTGACAAATGTACCCAATGTGCAAGAAGTTGGTGTCAAATAAAATATTTCAGAAATCATGGTTGAGGTGAGCTCATATAATAACTGGCATCAGCTTCTACACTGTGTTATATTAAACGTTTGTGTAAGTAGTGTTTAAAGGTGTTCTCGTGTGAATAAAGATGAGTCACTTTTCCAAATTTTGAACTTCGGAAATGTTTCTGACTCATTTCAGTGAAATACATTCTAATTCCCAGGCAAACTCTGAATCTAACCCATCAAAACATGAACCAGAATCTTAGACAGTATCTTTCGGAAGAAAAAAAAACGACCTTTAGCTCTGCTCATGTACAGGTAAATGTTTTTAAAATCCTGCAGGGAAAGTAAGTAAATCTACCGGAGTGACTCATGATACAGTTCAAAGTTAGTTACCTGGGATTCTCCGAGTCGCGTTCAATAGGGCAGAGCGGCGTCCGAGAACTCTAATCGTATTTTCCGGGTAATTCACCCAGAGGTGAAAAACATGGAGAGAACTCAACTGAATCAAATTCTGCGCATTATTTCCTGGAGTTTCCCTAATTCAGTGGTATTAAGATAGAGTTTATACCTGGAAATGAGTCAGTGAGCTTAAAAAGAAATTAATTGCGTATCTGAGAGAAAGTGGTTTTATTTTCTTTGCACCCCCACTCACTTCCTCTCTCTCTCTCTCTCTCTCTCTCTCTCTCTCTCATTTTACAGTATGGGCTAATTTTCATTGAATCTATCGGTCTACGTATATCGATCAAACTCCGAGGAATCTCAGTGAATGAAATCAGTTTAATAGAACGGCTTAAATGTTTATAAAATGCTCAACTTGAAAGCCAATATGACAAACCAGCCACAATTTCTGATGATAAACGAATGGAAATATTTTAGCAAAGTAAGACCCCTTTCTGGTGTAGATTTCACTAAGAACAGATACATGAAGGCCAAAAGTTTAAAAGCCTCGAGCTGACACTGAAAAAATGAACTGTAAGAATTATTCACGTCCGCGAGTTGTTGCTATATTAGTGTAACTGGAATTATTTCATTTTTCACAGAACAGGCTGCACTGCTAGGGATGAGTCACTGGTTATGAAACATGACACCCGCAAGGCAAGCCACAAACAGTCTTAAATTGAAGGTATCACACTGAAAATATGTAAGCAAAATATGTCCGTTTTATCGAAAGTGGAATATGATTGGAATTTTATGAAATGACTATCGTTTCTCTTTCAGGTCGCACAACAAGGATGTAGATTTACGTATGAATNAAAAAATAAAGGGAAAGTTTTTTTTTTTCCCTTTAAAAAAAAAAAAAAAAAAAAAAAAAAAAAAAAAAAAAAAAAAAAAAGAGGCATTTCCTGCATTTACAAAATATCATAAATTTTTTAAAGCAACATGTTTGGTAGTTTCCACTTTCAAGATCGGAAATGCGTATGAGGCTCATTTCCATGCAAGCTAGATCCACCCAACTTAGCAGAACCCATCTTAGTGGATCATCTGGTGACGTTCATTTTACCATCTAAAGGGTGGTTCAGAATGAATTAGGTCGCAACATCTACTGTGCACTTTTTTTTCATTTTATTAAAAAATATGTCATACCCGCATTTAGCGATACGCTGCTATGCCGCTTCAGTTTACTGACATTCTGCATGAGGGGCCCAAGGGAACTTCTTTCAAAGGAGTCTTCTTTCAATCCGGACTTGTTGGTAGTAGTCAACAGAGTTGTGGAGATTGGACATGTTTCATAAAAAGTAAAAAAAAAATCAACCAACAGTAAATTGCATTATTATAGATGACTTTTACATATTGATAACGCATGAATATGAGCGACGGTCTTCAAACAGATACTTTCTTTTGTACTCATTTTTTATTACATTGATAAGTTAATTTAGTTGCGTGTATGAAGCGTAACTGAACATCATTGTTGTGTCATCGCTGTCGTCTGCCGGGGAGTTTTTAAAGCCCAATGTTTTATCCTGAGCGATAATGGATATTTGAGATTGATCTTCAGAAATTGCAATACGTAAGCGTTTTCAGCTGCGGTTTCAGCGAACGCTTAGATTTCGTGATATAAAATCGATGACAAAAAAGGTTTAACAAAAGAATTTTTTGTTTGATCTGTTTCAATTCTGTTCTTGACGTCTTAGGGAATGCTGTAATGAAATAGCTCGTGTCAGCAGTTCTTGCGCTTGTATTACGTAAAATCGCCTACCTCTATTTCTCGTTTATTTTCGCCTCTCTCTCTCTCTCTCTCTCTCTCTCTCTCTCTCTCTGCATGTCACTATTTCTGTCTGCCTTTCACAACGAGAAAATACTGCTGCAGATTACAATGACTAGTTCCTAGTAAAAAGACACGCTTTCTTGTAAAAACGCAACCTTAAGAGTTGAAGAACACTGTCATAACTTCAATGTCAGACCAAGCTTTTTGTGGCTTTATTGCTACTTGATTTTCTCTAGTTTAGGACCCAAGAGTGTCGAAAGACCCAGAGCATCTACTTTACTCCTCTAAAAGTCAATCAAACTCTATGCTTTGAAAATAACACTGACCGGGAAAGTTTTTTAGGACACGCAACTGCACTCCATATATGATACATGTAGGGTCATGTCCCTAGAACATGGAAATAATAACACGAGCGACAAGTTGACAAAATGATTTTTCCACATCTGAGAACATAAATCGATATGCAAGGCGTGGCTTTTCAAAACTGTCATGCAATGTGGTGTTTTTTCTGTGATTGCGGGGACATTCGAATGATTGGGTTCAGACAATGGGAAACTGTTTGCTTTGTGTGTGCTCGGTTTATGTTATCCCATGATGCCTAAACCTCTTTGTCATATTTGTTTCATTTGGTAATGGAAATTACTTCTTTGCCATTAACCGTTTGTCCAAATCAATTTAATCTTGCCTTAAAAAGTAGACCAATTGGAAGAAATGTTTTTCAGTGCAAATGGTTAAAGTGCATGATTTTTAATTTTTGGTTTATTTATTTATATATTTATTTATTTGCTGTGTTCTGGAGGTCCTTGTTGTTTGGCACTACCTTGGCCAATTACTCTGATATGATCATCTAAAGATAACACTTTTCCCCGCATAAAATAGATCGTCAGATGTAACCAAGGCGCTAATGTGTCCACTCCTTCAGAGAGGCGCCGCTTGTCTGTCTGGTATTTTTCACAGTTTTCTGTTATAAATTGTATATAGGATCCATTTTGCAAATCACGGACAGAGTATGAATTTACTGAGAATTATTATGTAGTTTTGCCAAATTGGATGTGATTTAGTAAAATACTTAGTGTTTACATACACGCGAAGAGCACAATTATGATTGCGCCTTTCGTGTAGCGTTACAGCAGTTAATGACTAATGAATTGCTTTGGTCTACCGCTGAGTTGAATGACTTGTGAATAAAAGAGTTACAAGCGACCACAAATCACGTACGGTGATCTGTACATATATCCAATCACTTGGTGTGGACTTATTAAAAGTTGCTTTTGGATTTTACCTCAGGTAGTCCAGCCTTCGTTCAACTGTGCTCTATCAAAGATAGACGTTTTTTTTTAGTAGCTTGCTCTTCTTTTCTATGCATCTAGTGCAGAATAGGGCAATGTTTCATTAAAATTGTCCTTCATACAGCTCTGTCTTTGGGATGTCCTAAGAGATCGTATTTGTTGAAAGATTGCATGAGTTTTTGGTCTTACACGCTTTGCGTTGCATACTATTAGTAATCTGTTACATGCATCTTTTTGGTCATAGATTGCTACATCTATTAAATCAACCACCTCCTTTGTACATTTCTAAATAACAAAGAGCTAGTAGTAGTCTATAGGACGCAGTTTATCAGAAAGTGGGCATTTAAAGTGTTTACATATGTGGAAATTAGTGCACTTATTTCCACTAAATTACATGCTTGCATTGTTTTCGAATGTTTTGTTATCGACAGTAAAACTCGGTCAATTATTCTGTTATTGTATATATCATTCAATTTGTGCTTTGATATCATCATCATCTCAGGTTTTAATCACTGCGTCCTTGGAGAGCTGCGAGAAAAACACCCACAGTAGTGTCAAGGCTGATGCCAAGAAAACACTGACATTTTAATCAGCTGGAAAAGTGGAAGACACCACTCAGGGAAAACCACTAGGAGACAACCAATACTTTACTTCGTAGGAGTATTATTTCATTGTGATGCGGTCTAAAGGATGCTACGACCTTGAAAATATGTAAAAATTGTCCAGATATGGCGTTTCATATATCGAAGAGACAATTATCACGAAAGATTATTTACACACCTTTCTTCGATACATTCTTTATTCGCGGTGAGCTAATTAATTGATACATCGGTCAGAGGTGCAGGGAAATAATGAAGTAAGCAACTACTACCTGGTGTTGCAATATCCTAATTTTCTTGAGTTTGCAAAATTGCCAAACACAAGTATCCTGCATTGAATTATTTTGAGGATGTCCATGGCAACTTTCGAGAAGGGATATTTCTACAAACGTTAACGTCACTCTGTAATGAGGAGTAGGGCATAGACATTTCCTTTCTCTAATGGTAGCAAATTCAGCAGTACAATAACTTGAAAATAAATTATCCGATTTTGTTTGTGTCAGTTTCTGGACTCATTAAGAATGAATACTTGGCAATCCCGCTAATCCATTCGATAGGTTCTGGAAAAATATGAGTAATTCATATATGTTTTACTTCGTCACGATCAGGCTATATACAAGCAGGGCAATGATATACCCTCTACCAGGTCTACCAGGGCGACAGATTGATTTATCACAAATGTGTCTTTAGATAAACAGACGGTCATTTGGTTCTCTGACTGTTGGAAAATTTGCCTATAATGTCTGCCACCCTGGTAGAGGGTAGCAATGACAATCGCCTTATTTCGCCCACGTTTTACATTATATTTAGCGGGTAGAAGAACACACTAAGTAGATAGACTAGTAGGTCTATACGTATGGAATGACATACACGGAACCGACTAAAAATATTTTAATGGAAAATCTTTTAAAATCGAAATAACCATCACGCTTAGCACGTCAGAGATCGAGTGTGCTTCCATTACTCTTGTGACACAAACTGAAATTTTGGTAATAAACCCCATAATGTTGAATTTGTTTGCTTCATCTCGCGTTTATTAGATTAAGAGAAGCTATCTTCTTTCATCTCCAAATCTAAGAATAGAGTCCCATAGAGAGATGGAAGGATTTACTCCCATTCAAAATGTCTTTGAGATATTGTAAGTGCCGTTTGATGCCCCTTGCGACTCGCTCAATCTACCTCATACGTTGTTTATTCGCATTTCCGGTCTGTATCCTTGAACGATCAATAAACCCCCAAGACGCTAAGGACTATCCTAAATCTGCTGAAATGAGGAGAGTACAAAGTGTAGACGAATTTGTTTCCCAAAATAGTGCGAAATCGACGTAAGAAAACAAACGAGGCAGGGAAATAGAAACAGAGTGATGACATCCATTAATTTCCAAACGGAAACAGTAAGCGTGGTGTATTTGACATAAGTCACTAGGTAACTGATAAAAAGTAAATGACCGAAGTGTCTTGTTAAAGTAAACGTTACCTCCTCTTTTTTTTGTTGATGTAATGGGAAACTAGTACGTGATGGTGATAATCTGGATAGTAAAAGCAGTGAAATTCCTGAAAAGGAGAGATTTCTTCTGAATTTTCGTGGCGGGTGACCACTGAACTTCGTGCGCAAAAATATGCAATAACTGGCTTGTAAAATTGATACGCTGTGCGTATAAAACGCAGTGTCCTCACACAGAAGTAGGCCTAACATGACCATGAGCATGGCAAATGAACAAGAACTCCACATGTACGTTGAGACTAAACAGAGAAACCATTTCACTTTTTCTGTTCTGATAAATAAAAAAATCTTCAAATAACAGTTCGATTATGCCGTACAAAAATGGATTTTCTTGCTTAATGTATTTCGATATTAAGCGTCCAACCATATTTCATGAAATGATATTGTATTTGAGGAGTACACACATTTTTTTCACAAACAGAACTCAAACCAGATAGGAGGTGATAAGAAAATTTCACACCGGAACAATTCTTAGCGCTAAAATGGCCTTAAGTTTACATTAAAATATTTGGCGTCACTATTACAATATCATGCCATTAGTTTGATATTCTGTTGGGATTTGCGTCAACTACTTAACCTCCAGAAGCGGACACTCTAATTATCAGTCAATTAAATAATAGTAAATAAGTTATTTTCTGATACAGATTTCCTGCGCTAATAGACCTACGCAATGGGCGTGCGTGATTCGCGTAGATGTCAAAAACCGTATTAATTAAAAAATTCATAAGCAAATTCTACTGAATCATTATTGTTTTGCTGTTATCAACCTTTCGTGTACAGAAGAAAGATCCCTCCCTTATTTTTTATATACTAATTATGAAAAGAAAACTCAACTTCGGTCACGTATCCAGAGTCGACAACGGAAGAAGAATGCCAAAAATCGACATTCAAATCGACATCAGAAGTGAAAAAGCTTGGGATAAATAACCGTAAATGGCCATGGGCGCTTGCGTTTTTAAATGCGTTTTAGGCCATTAATATAATTCATACATGCAATCAGTAATTGAAGTACATGATAGTACAATCTGTTTCATAAAAAATTATGATTGGTGATATTCCAAAGGCTTTGTCAAGAAAAAAGTATTTAGAAGTGGTGGACCATGTAACTATTCAACGCATTATCATTGAAGTAAAACCCCTAAAACATTCCGATTTTGCAACAGGGTCTGTACTGAAGTAGGTAAAAATCGAACAAATGATCGACCTCAAATGAGATTGAAATTGAAGAATAAGATATGTTTCACAGTAAGATGATTGTTTTTAAAGCTTGGTCTACGTGCTACTTCTCAATCCAATTCTCAGGCCAAAAACACAAAAATATAAGTATCTAATATCTGGCACTATGCTGTCCCTACGGCTATGGGAAAGGCGTCAATTACTTTATCCGAGCCGCGTGTTTATTCAGATAAGCATAAAGCAAATAAAACAAGCATTTTGGACCGGGGATAATTAGTATGTTGCATTTCGTATTTGAATACATTTATTAGATACATTGCTGCTCAATACGATGTTCTACAGCTATAAAATGAAATCACGAACGAATGATGTGAAGTAAAATCACAAACAACGCACATACAGACGCACGCAATAGCAGTATCTTAACATACGTTGTTTGTGATTTTTAACGACCTTTTTCTTCTCATAATATCATCGTGCAGAAAAGAGACAACACAATGGAGGAGGGCCTTTGGGCTACATTAAAACATGTTTGTTGTAGACATAAAGCCATACAGAATGTGTCAACGTGTATGCGTGTTTACATCCAACGTAAAGCAATAAATGAATAACTGAACAATATAAATGAATTGTTAAATAATGAATAAGCCCGTTGTTTTTAAGCCTATATTGTGGGCACATTATTTACGTAGATTGATAATGCGGCAAATGTATGTGGGTAGTGTAAATCATGTATTCAATCCAAATAATTGAGAAAATTTTCAGGGTGTTTGTTATTGTGAGCGGCTGTGCCAGCATGTTCTATGAAATTAGCTGGATTTAAAGCTTTATGTAGTTATTATGTGATCGCAAATTGGGCTCACATGAACTGAACTCTGTGGCAGACCAGCACGTAGGTGTATTATGAAATGTGTCACACTGTTGTTTACTTAATAATTCAGGTGTCATTTCAGTATTGTATATTTGATAAATTGTGTGAGGGCACGGTACCAAGGATGTGCTTGGTACATACAATATCAACACGTACCTGCCTGTATACTTGTACGTGTTTGTTGTATACACAGCAGTCTGTATGTTAACGGCTAAATCGCCAAAAGAATTCTGATTCTGAGGAGATTCTGAGTATAATTGAGTAATAAATACTTTACTGAACCATAACTATATCGATATATCCCTTCGTCGTCGTTTCTAGATTATCCGTATTCTTGGAATAATTTTGAGCCGCTCTTCACAGTGAAGAACTGAGTTCGAATTCATTGTGGGTAGGGGGTGCTGGTCAAGGATGGGGTTAGAGGTTCTAAGAAATAAATTTGTCGAATAAAGATACATGGATAAGTAAAAGAAATAAGATAAAGCAAGTTACCTCTTCCACGTGAAGGTTAACCTTGTGCTGGTGTGTACTCTTTTCCCATGAAATGAGCGGAAACGTAGGACAACCTTTAAAAGTCCCCACCCCTTTTTGAGCATCACCCCAAATATCAAATACAAGCCGTGGTTATTTCGAGAGAGAGCTATACCATACATTAAAATCCCATCAATCAGATACTCTGTGTACTGACGACCCTCATTTGTATCATATTTGTTGACTTATCGAAACTTAAGATTACAGAAACATTTTATTCATTGCTGAGTGGGGCTTATCTGCATAAAAGGGATGAAAAATTATGCACCATTGATTGTTGATTGGAACATTTAGCCGTTCAACACAAACAACTATTGTAGATACTGGCACAGAAATTATACACTGATGCAACAGACAACTTTTTATTCGTGTCAGTACATGTTGCTTGCGTGGGTCTGAAACACGTAGGTAAACATACATGTACATCTATTTGAAACCACCATTAGGCCTATATATTTAGCTACCAAGGCAAAACAAGGTGTTTGTTTACAAATAGGCTATCGCAGGCTCTTGGATGTTTGATAACAGACAGATGCGTAGTTTTGTCCGAATAAACACAGATCGAAAGGCAAACGCAGAAAAAAAATCTGTTTTCAACTGAATTAGGTGCATCTCACTGTTCCCTTATTATATGGTTACACCAATTTGGCGGTCTCTTTACCTTGAGGCATTTGAAATAATCAATGATAGATGGATGAGTTTGACACTCCCCCCTCCTCGAAATAGACCACGCGTTCTCAAATATTCGCTCACAGTACAGCTACACTCTACTTTGTTTTTGCCATCCTGTGGAGAGAGAACGACGGGTTATGATGATAGCGACTTGCTTATTGATTATAGTAGCAATTCACAACATGATAATGATAGAAATTCACAACATGTTATTTGTGTACAAATCGTTTTCTAGATTATCTAAATATTTAATCATCTCTCAGTTGGTCTAATGGCGGTACCACTAAAATGGCTGGTTCAAATGTCAACCCAAAATATGTTGTTTATTTGCAGATCGGTCAATTGCTGTTATTAAAGCATTTGATTTATCACATTCTACATGTAGGCATGGATGTGATCTGTGACGGCAGATAACTGGTGTGTTGTAATGATTGAAATATTATATTTATCTTTATTGTGGTAGGGATGGAGTCTGGCCCATGGTAACGGATTTCCACTGTGACGTAGATCTACATAAATTGGAAAATACTTTGTTTGTTTGTGGCTACTTAAACATCGGAAGTTGTACGCGGTAGAATTAGACCTTATTTTACACAGTGACGAGCCTACTAGTAGGTACACTGAGACACCATCTCCAAACACGCAACTTGCCCACAATAATGGCCCTATGTTTGTTTTCATTTGGTTCATCTTTGGTGGAAAAGTTACCTGTTTTAGTTACGTGCATGTGTGCCATCAATTATTTGAACATGTGGATACATGTTTATTTCCAATAGTAGCAGCTGATGCCCACGCAGATTTCTTCAACAATTCCTTGTCGACTGTAATGCATGTAATCACTGGTAATAATTTGAATATAAATTTTAAACTTGGCACATGTATTTGCTGACATACTGCGGCTGACCGTCTGTGATATNTAGCAGTACATGCCCACGCAGATTTCTTCAATAATTCCTTGTCGACTGTAATGCATGTAATCACTGGTAATAATTTGAATATAAATTTGAAACTTGGCACATGTATTTGCTGACAAACTGCGGCTGACCGTCTGTGAAAGAGCGAAATTAAGTCTGATTACTAATCAGAACTAGGGGCCACTAAACAAGTCATTAATAAATGAACTGCTCTGATTATAACAATGGATAATACAAGTTGTGTACCGATAAGCGCCGTATATTTACACTGGCATGGCGGGGGGGGGGGGGGGGGGGGGGGGGGTTACGGTGGGAGGGGGATCAGCATGAAAAATTCTACTGATATTTTTTCATAACTGTAAGGTTTGTTTCTAGATTTGCAAATTGTGCTTCATTTTAAGTGTCGACATGCAGAGTGGCAGCGTAGGTACATTTCTTAGAAACACTGAAAGGACCTCTTACCGCGGCATGGCACTACTAGGAATTTGAGAAAAAAAATGAAACATTTAATTCATTGTCGGCGAATGAGTCTGTGGAAATTGACAAGTCAAGACCGTAAAATTTGAGAAGAAATGCACTCTCTCGGGAACTTTTTCGTCGTTCAAGGTAAAATTAAGGGGAAGTGAACAGATGCGTGTGGGCAAAGTAATATACACCGTAGATGACAACAGTGGCTGTTGGTACTTCTGTGCCATGCCTTCCTATAAGCACGGCCGATGAAGGCGCGGGAAGGTGCAATTACAATGTAACACTTTTCTGAGGGAAATCTGGATAAGAGGATAATGTGTTAAATGAAATATGAAGACCAAAAACTCGTTTCCGTGGTTAAAAATAGAGACGTGAATGTAACTAACAAGATACAAGATACGCTGCATGTAGTCTTGGAACAGACTTCTTGTGATTATTGACATTGCCTCTGTCAAAATGAGCAGATATTGGTTAAACTTTAAGTACCAAGCAAATGATTTGCGATGTGGGTGAAATCTCAGTTTCACTAATCCTAAAGTAGCATGCTATTATTTTACATAATAACACAAAATTAGTCCTATCTGGCTATTTACAGGCACATTCTTACTGGCATAACGCCATTCATTTGATTTACAAAATTAAGTAGCCTCAAACGACTTGGCTGTAATCACATTACAAAACAACATGGAAATTTTACCCGAATCTCAACTCGTGTAGCCCTTTAAGTGAAATAAGAAGTTAAACATTATGTATTGTGCGTGTATTGGAGTTACAAAGTGGGTTGTTGACTGATAGATTGCATGACATGGATTACCCAATGAAAATGCCAATTTAGCCCACAAATAACATGTTTACCTGTCACCGGTCAACCACTGACATTTGCCATCGAGATAATCATCACATTTCACAGGACAGAACTATTCTAGATTGCCCTGACATGGCATTACACCCTGGGGTAATCTTTAAAGGTTTAGAAAAATGACAAAGTGCGACAAAACAAGTACGAATTTTGTCATCACCTTGGGTTTCCCATGATCTCGTCTTTCGTACTTCGGAGATTTTAAGAAATATTCATCAAAATGCCATGTACAGATTATATACATATTGGCAGTTGTTATTTTACGATGTTTTTATTTTTGTAAATAGAGAGCGGATGTTACCTCACATTTACTACGACAACCTCTGATATTACCATGTCTTCGGTAATAAACGAAACGCTCTCTCTCTCTCTCTCTCTCTCTGTATATATACATGTAGCTACGATGTCTAGTCTTATTGTACTTCTTACTCGTACATGTACATGTGTACTTAGTCAACTGGGTTTCGTTACAAGTACTTCTCGTCGTTTTTTTTTACTGACGGAAGATAGTAATAAAAAAGAAAAAAATATTGGTAATTATGTTTAAATGTCGTTGTGGGCATTAAAAGGTTTTTGTGTTCAATAGTTCAGTCTCGTTGCCAGTCAAGATGGATCTATTTAACTTGGAGTGACCGTTTCCAGCAAGTTGTCTGAGGATGTTCAACTCCTCTTCTTGTCTTTGTTTTGTTTTGTTTACTTTTTGAAGAAGAGAAATTATGTCTGAAAATCCGTTGAATGGACCAACAGTTGGCTGTTATATAATGTCCATTTCATGGATGGTCATGTTTACGATAAGACGCACCAGGCCTGGAACAGCTGTTAAGCTCTTTCTCTTCCTTCTTACTCGTACATGTGTACTTAATCGATTGCGTTCGTTACTGGCATTGCTCACTTTCTTATTTTTCTGACGGAAGATAATTATTTCAAAAAGAAAAAAATAAATAAATCGGCAATCTTTACGACGCCGTGCTTAACGCACCCATTAGTTTAGTTTCCATTCCTCCATGATGGGTCCACCTAACGTGGATGTGTCGTTCTGAGCAAGCTTGCTAAGAACCTTAAACTTATTTTCTTTATCTTTTTGTTGTTTGCTTTTGAAGAAGGGCATATCTGTAGGATGTAATGTTTCACAATGCTGAGGGTATTTTTCATTTTGTCCGTTAAAATGACTAACACTTAATTGCTATGTTACGTGTTTGTCCCAAGGTGGTCTTGTTTACGACAACACGTTCGAGTCCTGGTTCATCTGTTGTGCTAAAGGTGGTTATTTAAAGAGTAGATAGTGGTCCACTGCACATGGTTTTTAGTCCATCAACGAAATGCGCATAATCTTAAGTTTGATATAATATATATATGCATAATGATTAATCTCAGGTGTTCTTATGCTGCTAGTGCGGCATGTCATCTGTATGGTTACCACCGCCTTAACAAAGCCACATTGCGTCTTTGCCTTTGTCCGAGAGGTTTAATTAATGATGATAGTGGAGTTCGAAATAATCTTTCGCCAAGACCGAGCCTCTACCATATCCCAAGACAATTGGCAGTTGTAATGACACATTTTTATTTAGAGCGGTTCGTGTTTTTACGAGTGTAAGGATTTTTTACAAAATTATTTTAAAAAATGAGCAAATTACGTAATCAAGTATCTTTCGCCTACCCCACGCAAGCACCGGTCAGCAACTTTGAACCGGGTAGATTCCAGTTGTATTTACCATAGCAAGGCCGAGTATGGAGTGTTGGGGCTGAATTTACGCCCTTTTGACCGGGAAATGCCCGCCCGCTCCTATTCAAATTTTATCCAGGTTCTATGCCATTTCTCAACTTGGATCAATTAAAGATCATTTGCGATAAAGTCCCTTTAAATTGCCAACTAGTAGGCCTATATAGAGCTGCATATTGTCCACATTTCAATATTCTAAGAACTAAGCCTTAACTTATAAAGTATGTTTTAAAACGTGACTGCGTGTAACTAGAGACAGGTTGTTAATGACAAAACCTCAAGACCTTAAAGTGCAATACAATTCGTGTCTCTCAAATTTACCGATAGACAGTTTCAGCAGAATTTCAAAAGTATTTTCACTTCGGAACATTGTTCCCTAGGATATTACCGCGAAAATGCTCGAATATCTTTTCGGCAAACATATATTTGATGAATCCCAAAGTGGTAATTCCCGAGTCAATGGCTTTGATTTTTTAACATACCAGTATCCCCGCCACCCATGTTTAAGCACGTCTCATGTTAGTCCCTCCTGTTGTAGTTCCATCAATGCATGAGTTTTAAAACGTGAGGTAAAACGCCGTCGAAACCAAGTGGATGTGGGCCGGTGTCACGAAACTGAGGGACCGTATAACAGAAAGTCAGCCCTCCATATATTTATAATGGTTAGGGTTAGTTTGACCAAAGTGGGTCAAAATCTTGGGCGAGGCTCACCTGTACAAATGAATGAGAAGCGGTCTCTCTGTTATGGGGGACTCTCTGTCACGTTACATCGGTCCACTTTTCTAAAGCATGGACAATTTATTTGGCCATGTCTAAAACAAGGAAGCAGATAGCCCAATGCCTGCGTGTCTGTATTCTAAAGTCTTCGTTTATTATTTATACGTATGATATATATATCAAGAACAACAAAATCTCTTAATGCTGACAGCCTGTGTGACTCTGTCCAAAACTGATGATGCAGTGTGGTTTGCATGCGCTTTCAGACGGACCATTTTCCGTTAAAGGTTTACATGGTTTTCTGTTTTTTACACTCTAAGCCCCTAATCTCATTTCTTTAATTGCAAATATGGAAGAATGGCTATGAATTATCACTCTGCTTTAACATTTGTTAGGAGTTTTGCGATCGTGCAAAGTCACCGGTCTGCCAGTTTTAGCTGTTGATGAGTACCAAAGCCACGCAGGGACACATGTCAGCCGTCATACCAAAACACGGCCAGTTAAAGATGCATTTTAAGTCATTTTTTTGCCACAAAAACTTGCCAAATACCGTCATATAGTTTCAAGAAGAACTTAGAGAAATTCCAAAATACATCGTTGCGTATTATCCGAAAAATGATATTTGAACGGATTTTCTGCTTGTTTTCTGTGTTGTATATAAACGGGGCAGATGAGAAGGTCAAGTAAGTATTTCATTTAACGGCCAAAATATGAAGAAGGTGCAGTTTGTCATGTCCGCTGAATTTGACACGGCTGAACTTGAATCCACGCTCCTCCGACGTTCGGTTCATATGAACCTTTCAGCCTTTCAAAACAAATGTAATAATCAATAAAATTCAATGTCTATATATATTTTTTGTCCTGGTTTAAATCTGGTTTAAGTCTGGTTTAAATCTACAGTAAAGTATTATTTATATAATACTTGCTTTATCTTAGAGAAATGGCAAACCCTTAGCTTCTGTGCCTGTGCAGTTACCTTATTTAATAGCTTCATCTGATAGTCTGTTTTCAACTCAGTAACATGGATAAGTGTGATTATGCTGTTTTTCGTGTATGGACGCATGGATACCATCGAATAACATTAGCACTGTTCGAAGACAAGAGCTTCTTTAGAGCGCATTCTCATCGAGTTAAGCCAGGCTTTACAAAGCCGATGACCTAAAAATGGCGGACGTACATGAAAGAAAACCGCCTAATCTTTTAATACCCTCTCCGCCTCCCCACACGTCGTCCCTGCGGGGTACAGTAATTAAATCTCGGCTCCGTTCGACATGCGGAAGCTACCTGAGAAATATTAAGTGCGCATGCTCATCAGTTAAACTCGTGGTAAAGAAAGCATGGCGGCTGAAGGCGATCGAAGGAAAAAAGCTCTTCTGTTTTATTATCTGTCGAAACAGAGACGAAAAAGGAATGAATTGGCCCGTAGAGCAGCAATGAGTCGACTATCTACGGAGATAATATCACCAGAGATATTCACCGAGATTTAATTACTGTACCCCGCAGGGACGACGTGTGGGGAGGCGGAGAGGCTATTAAAAGATTAGGCGGTTTTCTTTCATGTACGTCCGCCATTTTTAGGTCATCGGCTTTGTAAAGCCTGGCTTAACTCGATGAGAATGCGCTCTTATAGATGTGAGATACAACAAATTCAACATGCTAATGGGAGCGAAGCAACTGATGTTTGCCTTTTGGTATACTCTGTTTGAACTGATAATGAGGTGACTAAATAATGATGTTTCTATTCATTGACGAATTATTAGGCAAATTATTAGCGCCTTTTTACGTTAGGAATTATGCCACAGTGATCAAATTTGTAGTATAATAGTCCATCAAAAGTGGCCTGGAAAATGAAATGCTTTTTATATTCTGTATTGCGTAGTATTTTTGCGCCGCTAATTTTTGATTCATATTCTTTCTATTGATTGTGTCTTCCGAGTCAATTATAAGGCGTTTTAGTAAAACGTGCGGAGGCTGTTTTATCATAATTGTCGGTATTTTGTAGAAACCTGTCAAACATGGAAATGGATGAAGGGTTGTGCCCTTCACAATTCGCTACGTGTAGTACCTACGCTGCTAGGCTGTGATGCACTTGTCGATCCCCTGATTAATTCATCAGAGGCAAATCTAGCTATTCTTTACGCACGGAGACTGTAGGTCTATGATGTCTTAGCTTATTGTTAAATCTTATGAAATCTGACGCAGAGAACAGTTAGGCTCTTTTAATAGTCATTGCGTGTTTTGTGTACGTCACTCAGTAATAAAATATTCTGTAACGTTTGATGCATCCTCAAAGGCAATATTAAACGGCGTCTAAACGTGGAAGCGTCTTTTGATGTGGTTTACCTAAATCCTATTTAATAACTTGGCGTGATGTTATGGGAAACTATTTTAGTACAGTTTTGTATTTGTAACTGCACTGGAGTGTTTTTTGCCTTAACTAAATGTGATAGCACCTTTATCTTACTGCCATACACATGTGTCCGTGTCAGTATGAATAATTTTTTGAACTGATACTTTGATGTGATACGGAATATATTATATGAATGAAACAAATCCTTATACTAGGATCCGTTCAAACGTCAAATATATTGGGCTTATGCAATCTGGTATTGCTACATTGTAATGTGCTAAATAGAAACTGCAACTTAACGTTCGTCGAAAGAATACTGCTCTCGCCGGTTTAAAATACATTGCGGTTGCTGTGTTCATTTTTGTTCTTTAATTTGATGTAGATTAACGTCACAGGGTATAAAGTGACATTTTCCCTTGAAAGAAAATAACTCTTAATCTATCCGTTATCTGATACAACAGATCTGTTATTACGGTCGTTAGCATCGATTTTCAACACCGTATGTGTTAACAAACCCAAAGCAAGTGCCGAACAATAATCATATTATTTTAATTCATTAAAGGTTTATTGGTTGAATAAATGACTGACGTGTGCAGGCAGGAAGTCAAACAATACGGATGCGTTTAAAGTGATGAATTCGGGATGTCAATTACAGTTTTCCTTCTGTTAAAAAGCTATTTACTGTTAAAAATCAGAGAGCAGTAGGCAAGGTAATGAAATAGGTGAACACAAAAAGGAAGCCTAAATGCCTAAATGCCTAAAAGGAAGCCTAAATGCCTAAAAAGACAGACATAGAAACTGAAAAACAAAGGAGACTTATGGCGTTAATCTTCAAAATCGAGATTTTATAAGGTACCGGTATACTTAAAGCAATAATAACTCTTCGTTTCGGCCAAAAAATGAATTTTCCTGGAGTAAACAACAATTTTCCCATACTTACCAATGGTTAATGAATCCATTTTTACATTCAAAGTTAGTCCCTGGTTTTTTTCTAAAAAGTTTGGTTTTTTGTTAAAATCTCTTAAGAGATTTTAACAGAGTACAGACATCAATGGAGGTCACGTGGTCTAAAGACAAGTTTAAATATCAGAATAAAAGCTATAACTGCTGTTTTTGTGGTAAAACAGAATATATTATATTTCTATGAGTTATTCACGAGGTTTTTATTGTGAAATATAGGTCTCATACAAAGAGTTATTATGCCTTTAATAAATAAGTAGACCAATAAATAAGAGATTGAATGGATAAAATGAAAAAGATGCAAATTAAAAGACGATCCACGGAAAATAATAGGAGCAATATAAGTTTGATTCAAGGCATTTGATTTCCCCTCATTTGATTTTCTCAGTATCATTAAAAAGTATTTGGCATGTTAGTTGTTCTCGTTGTTAATCGAAGAAGGGTTTAGAAACCCCCAAGACCGATAAATCATTCCCAGAAATGAAGATATTTATGAATAAAGAGCATCCCAGTTGATCATACAAGCCACTATCAATTGGAAATTCAACCCAGTTCGATCTGGTTTTTGGCAGTTCTAACTTCGAATATTCACTGATTGTAAGTTTATTGACGGGACGCAAACCGGGGATAGGTAGAGTTGTCAGGAAACACTTCGGTCCTACCTGGACATAAGCCTTCATCGATGATGTGAGTAGATGTTGTAACTCACTGACCGCCATTTGGTATAGCGGCCAGGACCCTCTTATCATTGTCAGGTAGATCGACCCCCCCCCCTCTAGTCCCTATTCACGGGTGGCTGGTGGCAGCTGATGTTGATAGTCGTAAGCTTACGTTATGAAAGGCTTTCGGCTTGTGTTTGATTATTATCATATATGATCCAACTACCAAGCAACATTTTGGCTCATTTACGAGATTTTATTAGTTTTAAAAGACCCTTGTAGATCAAGACAACATCTTTATCTATGAATCAAAAGCAAGCACGTTGGTCTATGCGTGAAAGCAAAGATGGACTAAGAACAACGTGGCCATAAAGTGGCAGAACGTGCGCTGTAACTAATAGTTATACGGATCTGTGTTTTAATCTCCAAATGAGATCAAGCATGTTATCCACAGTGCAATTTTCTCCGAAAAGATGTGATGTTTGTAAGAGTTTAATTGGTTTTCCTGTTTATTAGTGTTTAGTTGGTTTTCTTGCAATTGCATGATGTTATCTCTGTACGGTTTCCAACTCTCCATGTCACATGGCAATCCATGGGACCTACTCCAAGCGGTTCGCCGCACTGCTCAATGAAGCGAGTGTAGCTTTCAAGTTAGATCAAAGATGTAAAATATTGTCCAAATTTGCTTTTTAGCAAGCCATGCCCATACACACGAACTGGCTCGAACTGGCTATTTCCTTACTTCCTCACTTCATTTTTTTTATCAGCAAAATTTTTTGTGTTTTTGAATGTTCTGTTTGCAAAGAAAAGCAACAAGAGAACGATGATTCCAAGAATTTTTGAACGAAACAAAATTAATGAAACAAACCTGCTGTAAATTCCGTTAAGAATGTTCTTGTTGTCTCATTATTTTTCATTTCCTTTTTACAAGCCAAAACTATGCAGTGCTCCATGCAATGTCATAGAAATGTTCAAACATTTAATATGCAATTGAAGATAAATCAATTGAACTACAAATGTCAAGAAAAAATGGCAGCGAAAATCAAGCACATTCACAGAGATATTTGCTATCAAATATAAAGTCAAAAGAATAAAGTTTAACGTAATAACGATTTTTTAGCAGCACATTAGTATTGTCTTTCGTTTTCGGGGGGGGGGGTGGGGGGCATTAGTTGGAACACTCAGTCGACGCAGAAAACGTCTAATCTCCAGTTCCTTTTCGTGTCAAAATTTAGATTTACTTTCTTTTGAAGAAAACAGTAGAATGTTGCAAGTGGTGATTTGAGAAATGTCACTTGGCAACACATAAACGTGCACTGATGAAAGAAAATGACTAACAAAAGGATAGGCCTAAGTCATATGCTCACATGATGGTATTTTATCTGTTGATGTTATTTTGTTAATTGTGCACAGTGAAATTTCCGTTCTTATTCAAACTACTTAGAGCTTTGTACATATGATCCGTTAGCCTAATTTTTTGACATTTTTGGTTCAGTTGTGCACATGTATTTTTCTTGATGATAAATATTGAATCCTGACAAGCCTTGTCATTGCTTTCATTTCCTTCGTCAATATTTAATGGGGGTCTCGTAAGATTTATACATGTATGATTGTCTGTATCGGTGTTAAAGTCATGAATAACTTTGACAGTCAGCTTTTAAGTAGAGAAAATATTTTATCCATTCTCTTAAAAAGGTGGAGCATTTAAAAAACAACCGGCCTCACCAGAGTAGAACCGTTCAAGATACGCTGTAGATTCATGAATATGGGAATAGAAGGGATGTTTGATGCCGTTATTCAACAAGTCAAAAATCAATGAATGATTTTTTTTTTTTGGATTGGCCTGCCCATTCTTGAGAACCTGTTTGCGTGAACAGACTGAAAGCTATCTGGCAATCTATGGCTTTACCTGTTCAAGCAAATTGCCTCAGAATTTTCACTTTTACTCATTCTCATTCATTCTCGTTCTGACACAAGCAAAATACATCATTTCAGGAACTCTGTGAGTCATCTGAGTATGATTAACCTTCATCAATAGTTGATAAGTATAGAAAGTTTTTTTCTTTTTTTTTTTTTTTTTACATATAAGAATAGGGGTTATTCATCTTTAACAAAATAGACAACGTATAGTGTCAAAAATTACATGTGTGTATTTCGAATTTTTTCGAACATGTCACATTTCTAGGGCCAACACTTATGCGTTACTTTCAGAACACATAGAACAAAGTGTCCTGAAATTTAAGTGGACAATTTGTGCCTATGTTTTTGGTAGATCTTGTCAAGCCGTTACATTCGATCCAGTTGCTATTCCATTGGTGTAAGTTTAGATCCTCTACCATTTTTTTTTTTTTTTTTTGGAGAGGACGCAGGTGGCATGTAGATGAATCTTTTATAATAAGGGAAAAGGTGAACGGATCTAGCTAGCGGTGAAAATCAGGTGCCGTCAAAAAATTGAAAAATGCAATGTGCTAAGCAGCATTGTGTAACAACATTTGGTATTTTGCCAGAAATGCTGTTTTCACGGCAAATTGGTTTGAACAGCGCAAGCGAAAGATTCTTTTGAATACCACGAACACTATAGAATCAGATTGCATTTCCAATAAGACTGAAAGCTACTTGGCACCTCGGCAGTGCATTCGATCTGTTTCAGAACTAGGCCAATCTTATTAATGTTAAGAAGTCGAACTACTTAACCCAGGCTGGTTTATGTTGGAAGCCTGTAGTATATTCGTCTGCTGAAACAGTTTTCCTTTGTAGTTCAGACCTGTTTTGAATACAGTCACCACAAAAAGATTTTGTGAAAACGCACTTTCATGATATAAGTGTGGGTTCTAGATGATTCCCCAGCTAGATTGACTGACCAAATTCGGCATGTTCAAAAGGCCGGGCAGGTGGTGGTATTCTGGACCCAGTTGGGCTTAAAGATATGACACCAACATGTAACCCGGTTACCATGTCCAAATGAATGAAAACCCCAGCGGTTATTTCGTAAAGGTTTTGTCCTTACGAATATCAACCTGGCCTGTAGACCAGGTTCTGTTCTTCTGCTGAAGGCATTGGCAGGCGGCATTTGGACCCAGACAGAATCACAACTTCCTCCCTAAACTGGAAGACAACGGACCTTTTTATGTCGCCATTTTTTTCTTGTTACTATAATGATCCGTTAACCTACTTCTTTTTGAGACAGAAGTAGGTGAGTAATAATTTTTCACGATGCATTAGACAGAAATTTGAGAAGAAATCAAGTTTAATATTCCTTCAAAATATTTAAAAGCTGTCCAATGCATCTCATTTTGGCAAGGGTAAAAAGTTCTGACTCTATACCTGAAAATGTCTGAAGAATGACAGTGTCATTAAAGATTATGCATTCCATTTGTTTAGCGGTTCAAATAATCCATAAAGATATGGCACTGCCGTCTTTTTAATGGTGGCTTACATTTTGCTTTCTTCAGAAATTGCGAGGTTGAAAGACAGCAAACAACAGTTTCCACGAAAGCAGATAGCGGTGGGATTCATTGGCTTTAATTGTCAAAAGCAAAACAAAAGTGATGGAAAGGCTAATTTTCCAAGAAATTTATTAAAAAAAAACGTCTGTACACGACCATCAGATAAGGAAGAAAGAGGTTTGTGCTGTGTTACTCTAACGACAAAAGAAACTGCAAAAATGCCCTAACATAACGAGAACACCTTTACACTTTGAGATGGGAATGAGGTGGGAATGACAGACTGGAGAAAGTCAGCAAAACCGTCCTGTTGTCGATTGGCAAAGTTGCAGTGATAATGAAGTAGCACGTATATATCTTTGAGAGAACAGTTTCATTAGCTCTGTATGTATAAATTCAAATTACTGTTTTTCTTTTTATCAAGAACTTGTAAAATATGTGGGTATTACCTCCAATATTTCTGTGACTGTCAGTCACCATCATCAGGCCAAGGAGAATACATTGGCGAGACAGGAAGACCATTAGCCACAAGAATGAAAGAACACAAAGACTCAGTGGCCAAAAACAACTGGAAATCAGCCCTTGGAGAACATACCTGCAAACATCCAGGTCACCACATAGACTTTGACAGCCTGAAAGTGATAGACAGGGAAAACTGGACATTCCAAAGAAAAATAGCAGAAGCTGTACACATCAGGACCAAACAACCAGACCTGAACAGACAGGGGGGGTATGATTTACCAGCTATCTACCTCACGGTGCTCCAGAGGGATGCAGAGGAGCCCCGGGGGGAGCAAGTAACAGTTACAACACAAGGCCAGTGATTAGGGGCAATTGACCTGGATTTTCATTCCAGGTGAAATGACCCTAGTCATTTACTCCCNAAAATTTAAGTAAGATCACTGAAAAGAAAAAAAAACTTATTTGATAAACAAAGATCATTACATCCCGACCTAATGAGTACTATATTGTAAACAGAAGCAAAGGGAGATCAGTTAACCTGTGTCCGTTGGAATAAAAGGAGTGACGATACAGGCGATTCCAGCCAGCATCCCGGATACTATTAACGGCATACGGCGCCCTATTCTGTACAATATAGAAGACATTTAACATTATAATCCATTAAGAGTATTTTATATGGTATATAATTGAGTTAATCAATTGTCAAGTGCATACATTAAGCAAATAATATTATTTGGTTTTTATAGCAGGAGTGATAAAAAAAAGGTGTACTGAGTATCGTAATTGTAGGCTATGTGTAATGTAATTTTAATTATGTATTTTCCGCTGTAGATTGAAACAATTTGCATTAGGAATGGTTGTAAATCAGTTATCAATAATTCAATATCACAACGGATACCCATGCAGATAAAGGACACATTCATGCACGTCGCTCATCATTTCTTTATTTTTTTTTTATTCACCACGCTGTCATTAACTCATTACTCGACCAGAGCGCAGGCGCAGGGGCTTGCATACGCAGATTCTCGCACGCACTCAAACTTACCTCCATGCTAGTAACAAAGCTAACATGACCGCAGGCACTTCTATCACCATTAGAAGGAAAAAGTTGAGGTAGAAGTCGCCGTTAATACTGGGTGCACTGAAGGAGATGCCGTAATACACTAGTGTATTCACAATCCTAAAACAAATGAGAAATAAGATGATTATTTTCCAATTGATGCAGCTTGTGTCACCTTTACATCAAACCATTTTTGTTTCTCTCTCTCTTTTATTTTTAATTTCTTTTTAAACTGCTGAGATCTAAGTGGTTTTTTCATGGCATATCCACATATGAACGGTGGAATAAAAGATGAACGACGGTGGATAAAAGATGAACGAGAGGTTCAAATATGAGAGTGGACTAAACCTCTTTTTAATGACTCAAACTACACACAAATTCACTTTTTCTATCCGTGCCTCACCACAGTATCGTGCAGCAAATTATTCTCAGTCGAATTTTGGGGGTCCTGAACAAATCAAGAGTCGTGTACGTTTTCTCTTCGTTGTTTGAGTCGTCTCCGGCGCTTCTGTCTTTTTTCGAGATTGGCACACAAAGCTGAAAATCTTCTGGCAGTTTCTTATTGTTGAACTTGACCATGTTGTAGACCAGCTGCTGTGCTTCCCCTTGTCTGCCTCTTGCCAACAACCAACGCACAGACTCCGGGACAAACCTAGAGAGAGAAAAAAATTGTCACAATTTTAAAAGCTGTAAATAATTTAATGCGTTCTTGAACAATTTTTTCTATCAACAAGATATATTGGAAATGCCGTTATACAAGTTTTTGTACACTGTTAAATGTAACAAGAAATTCAAAGGATTTCATATCTTGTTTTCTGTATATGCTTTTTTACTTTGCAAAGAAATGGCCATTTTGGCTTTATTATTTTATTTATTTATTTATTGGAATCAAAACCTCAGAATTCCTCAACCAAGTAACATATAAAATTCAAAGGATAATTTTATTAGCTGTTTTAATAAATTCTATTCATTTCACTTAATATAATACACACCACCAGACCAAGACCCCCGCCAGAGCAGGCAACGATATCACCAGCTGTAGTGTTTTCCAGTCCCGGATGAGGTAGCCGAACAACGCCATGGTGAGGGCACCGCTGTTCCAGCCAAATGCTGCCAGAATTCCGAAATAAGTTCGCTGTTTTGGCGGGAAGATTTCCAGTATTAAAAGGTAGCCGGTGAGCCAGAATCCCTGAGGGAGAAAGATATAATCTATCATTACTAAATTTGTTTAGTCATTTCCAATAGAGCAACTACTGGTATTCATTCATAGCTTTAGGATTTTTTCTCACAATTTGACCAAAATAGTTCGATCGAAATCGGACAAAGTGGACAATGTGGGTGGAGGACGAGAAATACCGTATACCAGAGGGAAGCTCAGCAATATGGAATTAATTCTTTTCAAACATCCTCTCTTTACAGTAGAGAAAAGTGTTAATAATTAGCCAGAGCCATAGCTGTGAATGTCTAGTGAATTACCAATCCGTCACGTGGCCCTGGTAGAGGGCAGACGGAAAATATGTAAGAAACATGTAAAATATAATTGGAGAAATACCAGACAAGGTACATGTGCGAGAACTCGGTTCTTTTGGGTTCTGGGGAAATTCCAGAAGAGGCAAGTGTCTCGACTGCCCCATATTCGCCACGGTCAAGGTCTAGTGAGAGATACTTGCTATTTTCTTTCACAACATGTACAAATAATAAACAACAGAACATGAGAGTTTTGATTTTTCGTTAAGTTACAACTTTAGCAAGCCAGATGGAATTATATATATATATATATATATATATATATATATATATATATATAAACAAAATAAACGAACAATATAAGAAACCAATAAATAAATAAATAATTATATCACCATGCACCTACCACTGTCAATGTACCCAGAAAGAAGCGAAACACCAGGAAGATGTAGACATTTGGCGAGAACATGGCCACAGACCCCACCACTGCCGTGCCCGCCAATGTCCCGAAAAATATCTTTCTTCTTCCGTATCTATCAGCCAGGAATCCGAAGAGGAGATCGCCTAGAAGAATGCCAAAACTGAAGATGGCTTGCGCTGTCTCTGCCAGAAAGTTCTTATCGCAAACCAGGTCCCACTAAAGAAGGATATACATTTAATTATGTATTTTAAACAGGATTGGGCAAATGTTTGTAATCATATCCACATTTTGATTTTGTTTTCTGGGCCTGTTGAACTTTAATGACGTCAAACATTATTGGAGTTACAACAATGCACAACGACCTGTTTATGTTATCAAACCCAAGAATACATTGTTTCAGTGACGTTCAAAATCGTTCTCTGAATTGATCTAATATGGCTTTCCAAAATATAGTATTATTTTAAAAATTAGGTCCATGCATCAAACATCGAGTACGGTTCAACTCTTTGCACTGTTCCTTACCTGAGTAACGATGGAGTTAGTGACGGGGTTATGGCTGTACCACCAGCCGTACTCACAGCCCGTGGTGTAATTGTTGCCTGCGGTGTCGTTGGCGAACAGACTGCACTTCCCAATGCTGGAAAACGAGTAGTTGCCAGCATCTCCAACCGACGTGTCGTTGAAATCTCCAAATGGAATCTGAGTTAGGAATGAAAGCTATTTAAATTTAAACTGCAAACTAAATCCCCCGGTAAAAATTAAGGTAAATGGAATTTAAGATGTACTCGTACGTGGTTTGGTGATAAGGGCGTAAGCATTTATACAATGAACTGTGTTCCCGTTATAAAAAAAGCAAACTAGAGGTAGAAATGAAAAATTAACAGATTGGAGTATACATTAAAACATTCCGTATTAATTTTAGCTCTTAAAAGATACAAGTAACGGTAACTAGGCTGATGGACTTTAGTGGACATAGAAGACATATATCGAGAAAAATAGCCGCGTCTAGATCAGTTCTCACAGAAATTATATTCATTTTAAATTAAAAAGAAGACGTTAGATGGCTTCCTCCTCTATGTTACCCATATGCTCTGTGACTACCACAATGGACGTTTGACCAAGAAAAATTTTCATCATTTTTGCCTGCATTCATCTTAACGCCGCTACAACTGAGAGATCGTGATCTACATTGACATTTCCCTATGTCTGTCGACTGACGATGCGGGCTAGCTGGGTACGGGCACATTATACATGATTTATGAATTCATATTAATGTGTTTCATCTATATTGAAACAAAAGATAATAAGAGCAAATTGATGTTTATGACTGCTAGGCCTATGTGTACAAAGCTATATAAGGCACCTATATAACCTATATGATGTACCCAGCATACTGAAGGCCAACTAATTAAAATTTTAATAGGCATGATGTAAAGGCATATCTACTTACATACTGCATATATGAATGCATTATTTGGCACACAAACATGTTTATACACACGCTTACACACATGCACGTATAGATTCATATGTATCTATACGTGTACATACTCGTATAGATACATATGGGAAGACCCTCAAACCCCGGCCCTCCCCCCGAAGTCGGTGAGTAAAGGCGGTTCAGGAGGAGAATCATTTAGACTTACCCTGCACCTGTGTTCCGGCTCGTAGCCCAAGAAGTTCATGCTGAACGTCTGCCATGCAAAGGGCCAGTTGGAGAGAACAGTGACCAGGAACCATGCCAACATCTGGTGGCGTCCATACGGACCAACGTGCTCCAAGACTTCGTCGTACTCCATTAGGCTTACAGTACAGCTTAAATACAATGAGCTGAATGGTCCAGGCAGTCTGCGTGTTCAGAGCAAATGCATATACCTGTCCTATATACAGGGGTTATATATGGAGTACTTAGACAATCTTACATAAAGACAGACTGAAGCTCTGTGTGGCAATTGTTTTTACGCCGTCGGGTCGTTTTGCGAACCAAAATGCCGGCGCGGAGAGTGCAGGTGCGTCTATCTCACCCCCACAGTTAATGTGTCCTCATCGTCATCCCACCGATCCACTTGATATCATGATTTAGCTGTGTAGTAAACTAAACAATCCTTCTTAAGCAGAAATTTGCACAGGAAAACCGCCATCAGGATTTAGGTATACAGAGGATAAATACGGACACCTGATTCTTGGACACTTACAGTATATGTGACTGAAATCAGCTGTAGGTAGTTATGGCGATAGGTACGTTACACTCATGGCTCAAAGGTTAGGTCGAATACATGTAATACGTCACATCTGTAAACAGGATTTAGGTGAACAGCAGCCAGCTATAGGTTAACCTGCTTCAGTGACAAAATATCACGTCAACAAAGTGTCAACAAAGTGGCGTTATCTGTGACAGGTCCGGGATATAAATGAGAGGATGGGGGCCAGAAAACAACTGCTCCGCCTCCCATGTTTAATTTTCACACATTCATAATAAAGAAAAAACAACGAAGTTAAATTTATGCATTGATAACATCTGTGTTTGTGTTTGTTAGAACCTGCTTGACTTACAGCGAGAACAGGCCCATGTTGGTGTCAGATATAAACAAGTTCACACTACCCAAGATGCAGCGTTGAAGTTAGCTTGGCCTAGTGTCAGTTTTCAGCCGTAGCCTCCAGGTTCGTTTGTGAAAAAAAAAATTAAGAACCTGTAAACTACACACTACATGTGTACACTAACTTCAGCACCACCTTTTGAGATCTCGCAAAACAGGAAAGAACATATGCTCACGAAGATGCTGTGAGAAGATAAAAGCGTATGTGTCTTGTAAAATTATTTGTATAAAGAAACTGGCATTACAAGTTCTTTTTTAGTAAAGGGCACTGCGCTGGTTTGATTAGTCAGACTGGAGGTTGGAGAGACCATTTCCCCAAGCAAGAAAATCCCCTTAAATAACGGAGACGCTGTGAAACCACACAGAGCTGTTATATATACAGCATATGACCCCGTTCCCATACCTAGATCAATCTAGCAGGATCAGCCCATCTCTGAGGGGTTTCTTGCTAAATTGCATTCAGTCTAAGTGGCGCTGATGTCTGGCACGCCTACTGAAGCTGTTAAAGGGTAATTAACTATCATTTAGCAGTTTCAGTAGGCGTGCCAGACATCTAAGCCACTTAAGCTGAATGCAATTTAGCGTAAATACCCTCGGAGATGGAGCGATCTTGCTAGATCGATCTAGGTATAGGGACGGTTCTATGGTCGCACACATAGGTCCTAATGCATAACCGAAAACGTAAAAACGGAGCGCCAATGCAAGAAATTTCGTGGAAAACGACAACCATATTTGATATGAAAATTCACTGCAGGCACTTTGCACGGCTAAAAAATATGGTGTCTTGTTCACAGATCCAGTACCAATACGTACGTATTGTTATAGCGACAAATAACGACGGTTTGGAGCTTTCGAACAATTATTCACCGACTCTCTTTTCATACAAATTCACAAGTATTTATACGCAATTTCATCATTCTGATCATGCATTTAGTTGTTTTCCTTCCATTGTCTTTGCGTGATTACAAGGAATTTTCCATTCTCATGTTGCAAACCACCATTCAACATTTCCTTATTACGTAATTTATAAGATACTTGTTTTTAATTTATTTTAAATTTTACATGGATTACTCATGCTTGGACCATATTTATCATCCCTAGTTTGCAAGTAATTTTCACGTGTAAGAAACTTGCAAATCTATTGAGAAATTAACCAGTCAAATCGAACTATATGTGACTTTGATATGTTCCATTTTTCCTACCACGAAGACAAATTTTACTCTTGTTGACTCTTAAATAAATTTAACTTACACTCAATAACTCCCTATCCTTTCACTCGTTTGATTCTTCTTTAATTATTACGTGCAATTAGTGAAAGTGTACGTCATTTACTTTACAACTGTATTATATATTTCATATATACCTCCTCTCCGCGCTGATCAATATTCAGTTTGTGGGTTTCTACCCTGTATTTTAATCACATGACGGGAAAGCTTAAAGCCAAAAACGCAACCTGGGCGTAAAGTGTGATATAAATGGGGACAGCGGGAGACACAGAAGAGGACGCCGTCGTGGTGTGTGTGGCGCCGTCTAGGACTTCAGTGGACCGAGTCTTATTGCCGCTATTGCCACACATGTCGGCAGCACGCGGTCTGGCCATCAGACGCAGAGATCCCTCAGCCAACTTGATGGGACGCTTTTCCAGAAACCTGTCCATGGATGGCAGCAGACATACCATCTGTTTCCAACCCTCGATGTAGGAGACACTGGGAGAATTCCTGGAAATCCTTGCCACATACACGATGCTGAGAGTCGATCCCTTTTCTGCCATCTGCACACTGCAGTCGTAGCGCTCCATCAGCGAAAGGTTGAAAGCAATAGCCATATGCCCTATACCGGTATCAATTTTGCCACAAATATTAATGACTGGGCGTTCAGTCAGGTTCCAGCCATCAGGTGCAAAGACAAACTTCATTTGATAGAACACGTGCTTAAAAGCGTGTAAAATCGGGCTGCACTCTCCACCAACTGACTTGTAGCCTACTGGGCAGGGCTGGGTGGCCTAAAATCCCGAGAAAAGTACGTTTTCATAAAATCATATTTGTAGATAACTATATGTCATACGTAGGCCTATATGGTTACCTTGAATTTTAATTCTTGGCGCATTTACGGGTTAGACATATAAGCGAACGCAAGAAATTTCATTTTAAGAGTGACGTCATGTAGGCTAGCATACACTAGACGGCTTGGCGACGTTCACGCATGCGCTGTACCTATACTCACCTTGTCCACGTTCCAATCTGCGCTGTCGTCGCTGATCCTCAGTAAAGAACTAAAACTTGGGGGTGTGAACTCCCTGATAAGTGACGGGTACGATCCTGAAATAAATTTGTGATCCTCAGTAAATAACTTAAACTTGGGGGGGGGGGGGGATGTACTCTCTGATAAGTGACGGGTACGAACCTGAAATAAAGTTGTGATCCTCAGTAAAGAACTTAGGGGTATGTAGGCCTACGGGTTCGATCCAGAGTACATGTAGATTTATAATGGCAGCAATTACAATTCAGGTTTTCATTTTATTTAGTTTTCCTTCCAGTTGACCCGTTATTTAGTAGGATATTAAACCCCTGCAGTTAATGGCCACCGTTTTACGAAAACAAAATCTTAAATATTTAGTAACTTAACTCATGGCGATGACTCAGAAAACAGGGACAGGCCCTGATATCTCTAACGTAACTTAGCAACAATATCAAGAGCCGCCATTAAAAGTTCACCTCTGGACAACGATACCATAGGGATGCTTATCAAAATCCTAATATGACCACCAAATTTAATGGAGCCCACAAAATATGAACATTTTAAGTTACATGAGGCAATGGTAACGCATAAAAAACACTTCTACTAGTCTCGTGTGTCCTTTGCTTAATGGAAATCTGTAATAAGGGGCTCATAACTCCATAACAAAAGTATTTCAACCAAAACTACATTTGTGTATTCTAGCACATGTATAAATTATTCTTAGATTTTATCCATCTACAGTAGGCCCCCTTCTCACACAGTCTTTTTTTTTTCAACTCTTACTACTTCTTTAAAGTTATGAGACAACTAAGAGACTAATACAGGGTAAGGGAACCCCGATATTGTATATTTTATATGCCTTATGTATAAGTTATTTTCTTTGCTATTTGCTGAATGAATCTTTTCATTTCGTAGGAGTGTAACGGCTTGAAACTTAAATAAAAATAAATTTTCCCGATCAGTGGGCTTATTGTTGTAACCAGTGTATGAAAGACATCGGTTAAAGAAAATTAACCAAAGTTTCCCAATACTTTTTTCTATGTACGTTAGAGTGATAAAAAGTATCTCAAGTACATCTAACAAGAAGCAATGGGTTTACATACATGTATCCGTGTTCTGGCACAGAGCGCCAGCATGTCCTGGTACATGTAATATTAGAGATATTAAAACCCACCTACCTTCTTGGTACATTATCCCGGCATAACACAGCATGCAATGGTAGTTCTTAAAAACCTGGATACTTTTGTAAAGACTCGTCTGTGTCACCGCTGTGTAAGAGAGACACGTGTCACGCAGAGAGGACTGCACGTCGGAGCCACGCAGACTGGACGTCTCGTGCAGCGTGTTGTTCACCAGTTCAAAATCGCAGGGCTCTACGTCAACAGCGTTCACTGGAGGGAAACAGAACCTCGGCCTATTAGGGTAACGGCTCGGTTTTAACGTCGCATAGCAATCATACTTCAGGAGAACCATTTCTAGGATGCATTGCCACGACGTACAATTCAGGAACTCTTCCACGGGTGTCAGCATGCACTCCACCTGCACGTGCCACTGAACGCTGTCGCTGACCCCGTGACACAGCGCGCAGTACTTGTTAGCGTACGTCACACCATTGGCGTCCGTGACGGGGAGGAAGGTCTCAAAGTCTGCCCTCGTAGCGTTGACACATTGCTGCCTGGCGTCGCTGTCCTGCCAGGCGTCCGGGCACTGGGCCAGCGTCCAGACGGGGTACACGTGGTGCCAGGAGGCCTGGGATATTCTCGGCAAACTTGACGAACGACCAACTGTGAAATCAGCATTCTTCTGAATTGGTGTGCATGTCATGAAGCCAGCATGCTGTACAATATGCTCTACCTCTGAGATGTCGCCACCCGTGTCCCGACCAGAGCTGCCCTGTGCCATCTGACCACTGCCATTCCCTGGGGGCAGACCCAGGGGTGGAGCGGCCAATACACCACTGTTCTGACTGCTGGCACAGTGCTGGGCCACGTCATAGCAGCAGTCTTCAAACAAACAGCACAGTAGGTCTGTGGAACAGTGGATAATGAAGCGGTACCAGGACATCATGGACATCTTGCTGCCATATAACCACCGGTTACCAGGCGGGTTAGAGCCTGGCATGGACGACCAGTCTTCTCCTCCGCCCAGAGAGAGCCCGTCCTCTGTCTTCAACCGACTGCTGTCCACGACACAGTCACAGGGCAGGATACAGTAGCAGAGAAATACCAGCGAAAAAATCTTCATGTACTTGTACATTTTCATTGGAAAAGTGGTAGCCCAAGAGACTACGGCTCGATGTACTGACACCTTGCTGCTGCAGTCCAGTTAAATACTGGACATTTTTCGTGTCGGGTTGTCGAGATCGCGTGCGTCTCGGCGTGCGTCACACAACAGTTGCAGTGATTCTTGTGAAATTGTTTTGAACAGAAACCATATTTAATGAACAACATAGTGGCATGCCATTTCAGCAGTCAAAACAAATTAAAAACGCCAATGGACAGCTCTAAAATAAAGTCTCGTCTTGGGGCATCCTTTTTGTCAAAAGTGCACAGAGACGAGACTCCCTCTGTGCACTTTTGACAAAAAGGATGATACAAATTGCTCTCAAAGGTCATTGTTTTTTACTGCCCACCTTGTTCTCTATGAAGGTGGGGGGGGGGGGGGGAGGGTCTGGAAAAAGTCCACTCTTTTTAGACTTGTGAAAATGATGACAAAAATGGATGAGTTCAAAACTCGGTGGTTTAGTGGGTCCTACTAGTGGTCCAAAACAAGTGAGGACAAATTCGTGCATTGAAGATCGTTTTCCCTGCCTTTGGCTTTGGTAAATCTCTGAATCTGCAGATTATTAGATCTTTAGATAAACGATGGGAAGATGTGCAATTTTTTATTTTGCAAAATGACTGAAACCTCTGACAAACTGAATTGCAGTAGCCGAGAAATACCAGCGAAATCTTCATGTACTTGAACATTTTCATTGGAAAAGTGGTAACCCAAGAGACTATGGCTCGGTGTACTGACACCTTGCTGATGTAGTCCAGTTAAATACTGGACATTTTTCGTGTCGGGTTGTCCAGATCGCGTTCGTCTCGGCGTGCGTCACACAACAGTTGCAGTGATTCTTGTTACGAAACAGAAACCATATAAAATGAACAACATCGTGCCATGTCAATTCAGCAGTTAAAACAAAATAACAACGCCAGTGAACAGCTCTAAAATAAAGTCTCATCTTGGAGCTAGGCACCAAAGTGGAATGATTTAATATAGTGGCACCCCGGGATAAATCGGGATATAAACAAATGGAATAGAACATCCTCATTAAAATGGCAGAGCATAGAAATCCGAGTTGTAAACCCTGTAAAAGTAAGGCAAAATAAAGATTGCATTCAAATACAAAGTTTATTGTTTAACAGTATTCCTCGAGGTGGTTACTGGTACTTTCCATTTGCACATCAAACGGGCGCCATCCAGCATTCCTTGGCTCACGGTTGCTTCATACCAATTTTGGTATATAACAGGGAAGGCAACAGTTAGGTTATGTTCTGTGAGGTAGTTCGTAAAGAAGGGGTCATCCATTAGAGGCAGAGAGTTACAAATAGGTTATGTTCTTTGAGATTGTTTTTAAGGGGTCGTCCATTTTATCATCGTTGTCAGATGTCTGCAAACAGTAGGCGGTGGGAGGGTGGGGGTGGTGGAGGGTGGGGGAGGGGTTATGCCCTACGTGTATGTACCACACGTGTGTGCACAAAAATATTCAGATTTAATATATACCTGAATAGAACAAAGCATATTATTCTTTGTTTATATACGGCTGTGGCTACGAATAGCGTGACCAAAAAAAGAATTTATTTGAAGATTTTATTAAAACCTTTTTCCTTTTGAAAATTATTCTGGCTTCCAAGGCACATTAATTATTTGTAGTAATTAGTATTAATATTAGTAATTATAAGTTTTTTTTAATTTTATAACCTTGTTATCACTACTGCAGTGTTGTAAAGTTAATATTTGTGCCGAGGTTCCCAACTAATTATATTTGATAGTTAATGATGATTGAGGGGAGTGTAGCACTGATTGACATTAAGAATTTAATTTGGCGTTTCTTTAGTCATCAGTTCGTTTCGTTTCAGGGTGCCTATTAGATCCTATTAGGTCGAATAAGAAGTTCGTAAAAGGGAAAGCTTATAACGGTATTAAACTATAAACATGTATATTGAATTGCAGCCAGTAACAAAATATGATGTTTTACACACGTCACAATACAGTTTCCTCTTGGTTTATTTCTTTGAATATGAATCAGTCTGTGTGACGTGTCCGTTTTTGACGTCAATAAAATTACAATCACAGACTGACGTCACGACCAACTATTGTGAAAGACGCCCATTCGGTGCGAGGCCGATCTTGCATGGTTTGCATGGCATTCCTGAGTGCGCGGCTGACTGTTTTTCTCGCGATAAGATCTTGATAAAAGCTGGTCATAAAGGCTTTGGTCGCCTGGTCCGGCAGTTGCCATAGTGCCACTACCACCGCCTTGGCTCCTACAAATACAATGTACATTTTCATGTTTTCTTAAAATTCAGTTTATCACTTCCCTAGGCCTAGAAAGGATTGTTCTATAATTAGTATGCGAACAGGTTATGAGAGTACTTACGCCAAGATTTTGTCTGTTTCTTAAAAACTATAAAAAAGTGATTAAATAATAGTAATATGTACATAGTAAAAAAGTAAACGTTACTCTTTGAAAACTTAAATAAAGATGTTGTAGCGCACCTGCTACTAGAAATGCCCTGGACAGTCCTACCACGCCCTCGTTTTTTATCTCCCCACTTCCGCTGTGGCAGGCACTGAGAACAACAATTTTAGCTCGTAGTTTCATCTCCATCACCTCCTCTGCAGTCAAGTAGACATCTTTGCTGGATAAGGTCCCGTCTTCTGGCGACCCGTCGGGAGACAAAACCAAGGCTGTCTCTGACCAGCTGCCATGACAGGCCACGTGGATGACGTCAGCACGAGGTAGTTCCTTTTTTACAACGCTAAGTCGTGCGCGGTCTCGGAGAAGAGGTTCCGTGCCTAACATTCCCGCGATAAGAATCGCTTCATCTTCGGCACCTGGTAACTTGCACGGTGTCCATTTTTGTCCGCAAATGTCGATTTCTGGGCCAGAAGGATTACCCACAACTAGTGCCCTGGGCTGTGTGTTCTCTTCACTAGAAGATGAGTCTTCTCGAAGGGAGTGGGCTAAAATCTCCAACGATGGCATAACGGTGGCGCAGTAATCATTGATGAGGAGAGCTGGGAAAGGCACCAAATGCAGCTGAAGGTCGGGTATGATGACGATGTTGCTGTATCGACCGCCATCTTTTTTCAGCACATTTAACACGGGAACAAGGATGCCGTCATACCACCTTTGAAACACTTTCTTCAAACCATTGCCTTTGGACATAAGAGTGACGTCATGGGTGCTAGAAGAATCGAGCACGCTGTCCAAGTTATTTCGAGTACGACCTTTCCAACCGCCCATTCTCCAGTTTACACTAGGGATGGTCTGAATCCCAGCTGGGGATGGTGGAGAGAGTGACCGCAGCACGGACAGCTCACTTAAGAGCCCCGTGACCTTAGTGTCCGGGCACGTGACGTCATAGTCAAGAAACGTGACGTCATCTTGCTGCGGTCGGATGACCCAGGCGAATAGTTTGTCGTTGATTAAGGCAAATACCACCACGGGTACGTTGGCAGTGTTTACAACCCGGTGGATTGCTTCTGGACCTCTTATATGATTTGTGATATCTGTCTTAGGACGTCTGGCGTACATGATATCTAGCATTGACCGGGCTCGACATTGCTCAGCCACTGACAGAGCCTCGGTGTATTTTTGTTGCTGTATATAAATTTCCTGTTGACCAGTGAAGCACTCTATCGCCGACTCGAAGTATTCTATTTTGTTGTCATCGTCATTCAACTTTCTTTCTCGAACATGAGATGCCACTATAATTGCCTTTCCGTATTCTCCACTGGCTTTCTCTAGCAAACCTTGCTCCTTGTACAAGGAGCCCTGCAGGGTGAAGTAAATTTGTTCCAGTTCTGTACTTAAGTCATGAGCCATCTCCCGACATGCCGAAGCGTGTCTTTGAGCCTCAAGAAATCTCCCATGCTTCGTGCAAATCCTCACAATTCGTTGATGACATAAACACTCAATAAGCAGGTTTTTAGCCTCCCGGGCCAATTTAATCGTCCGTTTAAAATGCGAACTGGCGTTCTGAAGAAGAGCATATGTGTATTTTGTTTTGCATAAACGGTCCTTGTCTTTTATTTCATCAGCAATATCTATTGCGTCTTCGCAGCATTTTACAGCTTGCTGAAATAATAGAGGGTCACTTTCGGATTTAGAACGTGCCTCCTTAAGTGTAAAGTAAGCTATTTCCATTTTCACATCACCAAGACGAACGCGGTCTCCTAAGTTCTGCAAAACGCGTCGGTTTTGTTCAAGAAAACGCAGTGCCCTTTCATTGTTTCCAATCAGTATGTAAGTTTTGCTCATGCAAGTCAGACACAAACTCAGTATTTCTTGAGAATCGTAGTCATTTTCATCGAGGGATTCCGCGATTTTTAACGCTTGGGTGGCGTGATCAAAAGAAATCTGGAATGAGTCGACATAACGGCGATGATTGGCCATATAAATATGAGTTTTGGCTAGCAAGAACTTGTCCCCCAGGCCTTGGGCTATTTGCAGCGCTTTCTCCAGCACCTCCCAATCCGCATAGTTGTATGGATCTGAAACACGGACATCTTGCATTAAGAGCAAACACGTTGCAACAATGTCTTTCCTGTCAAGTTGTTCGGCCAAAGCGTTGGCTTTGTATATATAGTCAGACGCTCTCAAAAAGACCTTCCAATCGATGCAAGAGCGACCCAACTGCATAAGCAAGCATGCTGCTTTTTCTTTCAATCCCCTTATCTCTGCTATGTTTAAAGCCCCTTTCAGATAATCATGTTGGTTTTTGAAGTCGTATTTCACACTGTAACACCAGGCAATGGTCTCGAAAAGGTTCATTAAAGCGTCTGTCACATTATCATTTTTTAACAGAAGTTTCGCTTGTCGCTCCCCGCCTTCCCCCAGGCTATCCTTTGCTGTTATGTAAAAAGGCAATGCCTTTGCCTTCTCTCTGTGCTTTAGGGTTTCACTATAAACCACACCCAATGCCTGGTATGCCAATGATTTTAAGATGACTTTGTCTGTCGGGTTGGAACTATCCAAGGTCATGCAGGTTTTGTTGTAAAAATTGTACAGTATTTTGTTAGATGTGGACTCCACGTCCTCCTTCATTGCCAATAAAGCGGCGGTGTACTCCCCTTGTTGAACGAGGGTCTCGATGTCTTGCAAATGTTGGTTTCCTTCAATAATGCTGTCCATCTCTATAGGAGAATGCAACTGCAAAATCAGAAAAAAAATACTGCAAAACATGGCATGTTGTCTTGTTGTTACTCATAACACAAAACTAATTTTTAATCTCTGACATATCATACAGGGTAACCCATAACAGTTCTATTAAATCCTACAAAGAATTATCAAATTGTAAACAATTTGCTCGATATAAGTTTAATATATGAAATAGCATTCCCTAGACTTCCAGTTATCTTGGTTGCTTTAGATAAAAGTTATGGTTTATTAAGCTTCAAAGGTCCATCTATCAAACTTTAAAGGTTGGTCTGATTTTTAGTTTTAGAATACATATGTTTATAAGTTATAAGTTTCAGTTTCAGTTAACTTGGTTGCTTAACATAAAAGTGATATTCTTTGAATAATATCATGATTCAAATGGTCTCGCGGCATTGGTGACACAGATGCATACGTCGGGCAAAGTTGGCAATTACTCCCAACAGATTCTTCTGATTTTTGCTGTGGTTGCTACCCTTAGTTCATCAATCATTTGGGGCTGTTCTGGTGCACATTATCCTCGAGATACATGTATCCAGGGCCGTAGCCTCCGGGGGGCAGGGGGGCAGCTGCCCCCCCCCCCCCC
>NW_019773614.1:101594-112642 GCF_001039355.2 Lingula anatina | reverse complement strand
GCCCCCCCCCCCCCCCCCTGGGATTAAAAATATTCCACAGTGGTAGGGGAACACCCCCTCCCCTCTCGGGGGCTTCGCCCCCTCATGTCCGCTTTCTGCCCTCCGTGGCATTTTGCTCAGGCCACGGCCCTGGTATCCCAAACTTGGGGATTTCAAGCCCGGTAAATGTTGTGCCCCTGAACGTTGGGTGGGGTGGGGGTCACCCTGTATTTTCGATGAAATGGTGATTTCGATGAAATGAAAAGAATCCCACGTTCTACTTAAGAAATGTCACTGATCACATTTCAGTACCACTACTAATAGGACGTGTCAGAGACAAGAAAGTTTCAGTTATAAGGCTATCAAAATGTAAGGGTGTGTCTGATGTCAAATTTTAAAATACATATATTTATATGTTATATGTTATAACAGTCGGGAATGCAAGAGAACTGTGGTCAAAGATCATTAGTCAATAGCTTTACAGGGGCGGATCCAGGATTATTAGAAGGGGGATTGTGGATGCGAAGCCGACCCCCCCCCCCCCACCTTCTTGGCGTGGGTTTTGGGCCCGCTGAAAGGCCCGGTAAGATTTTGGTATTTTATTGGTCTATTTTGTACAGTTTAGAACTATGATTCAGCTAGTCAAATGTCTACTTTTAAGAGGGGGCCATTGGTGTTGTTTTATTTTTAAGAAATCAAAGGGGGGAAAGCGGTTGGGACTTCCCTGACACCTCCCCCCTAAATCCGCCCCTGGCTTTTGAAATAACAACAGGTGTCCAGCGAGGTCAAACTCACCCATTTCTACATTGTACCACAAGGGGGTGGGGGGGGGGGGGGGATCTGACTCCAAACACAACAGTAACTGGCGGGTTATCGTATCAATCACAGATAATGTCTGGCTCAAGAAGCAGAAGACACACTGGATGATAAACTATCAGTTAATGTCTAAAGCTACTGACAAAGGGACTACTGAACTTCGGATCTGCATGCAAATTGCTGTTGAAGTAACATAGCTGATAAATATTTTCAACAAAAAAAAAAAACAAGTGATTTGACGTTGTTGGGTTTCACAAATCGTAAAAAAAGAAAAAAAGCACAATATCAAAGACTTTAACTTTAAGTCATATTCTGGTAGATTAGACCATCTAAGGGATAACATGTAACCGCAAACGACAGCTTTAAAAGCGTATTTGTTACATGCACAAGCAGCATCCGTGCTATACTTTTAAGCAAAAATCATCTTAAAAAGTGTATTTACTTTTTAAGGCACTTACTTTTAAAGAGGAAATTACTGGTAGATTATTGCCCTCAGTCTCAGCTTGCCAGAGCTTCCACATTCACTTTTGCTTTGGCGGGGATTTTGCTGGTTTCTGTTCGTACTATTGTGTTTATTTTGAGTCAAAGGCTAAAATAGAAATTGGAAATGTTATCAAGTTTCATGAGGTCAAGATCAGCTGAAAAAATCGATATCATCGGTAATACGTAACTTCCGGGTAAAATCCGAAGAAGCATTACCTGTACATCTAGAAAACAACTGTTTGTCGGAAATAAGGTGAAACAGGAAATGAAAGAGAAACAAAGAGACATATTAGAGAAAGTATTTGATTTCAGCAAATGAACTGCATATCCATGTTTGGAGGTCTTCACATTTGTCGAAGATTTAAAGCACAGATAAGTCATGTTCTACAAGAGGGTTGATTTCACTTATAAACACCCCCCAAAAAGTGCAGCTACAGCATAAACTTACACCAACAGCGGTTGTACTTATCTTTTTTTCTAATAGCACTCACCAATTTATATAGGCACTATAAGGGCCTATGCTGAAAGGACAAAGTTATAGGTAATTTTAGCAAATATTGAACTATGACGGCGCGAATATCATTTACCACTGTCTAGAATTCATGTGTTTTGTGCTTTCTGTGAAGTCCCTACCTGTTTCAAAGGGGATCAAATATATCCTTCAGTCGCAACTTTGATGTTAACGGTCAGAGTTTCCACATTCAATTTTTCTTTGGCAAAGACTGGTGGTTTTACACTATTCTGATAAGCCTGATCGAGTCAAATACTTAAAATAGATGTTGGGCATTTTATTAGGTCATTTGACGTCATGATCATCGATTTCGTCGCAAGCTTTCAGGGAGAATCTAAAGAAGCTGTGATATTACATGTATACATGTACCTTTAGAAAGCAGTTTTTTTTTCGAAAATGAGATACTTCAGGTAGATGTTCCAGAGACACAACTAAACTCATTAATACACGCTAAAGAAAAATCAATGTTCCTTGCATACATGTGTGACATACCCTGTAGGTATTCAAATACTTAATATACTTGATATTTAGATAATATAACAATATAAAAATATTAAAACGCAATTATTTAGCCATGTTATGCACGAATTCTTATTTCAAAAAAAAAAAAAAAAAAAAAAACACTTTTAATAAACAACTTCGGTTTAAAACAGCCCCTGTGTTTATCTTTTTGCGGTCCATTTAAACACACGTACATGTACATACAAATGGCACTAAAAATACATGTACGTTCTCTGTCGTAGGACGCAGACGTATTGCATTTTTGCAAGGTGGTGGCACATTCAACTGTTGATCTGCTCGAACACATGTATAGTACTCATCAAAAAGAAGTAAGCTGTATTGCTCAGCTGTCGAACCTGTGAGCGATCCCTTTGATGCTTCTCAAAATACACTCCAAAGATTGACCAAATCCATGTGCCTTCATACAAGTGCATTTCTGACTAAATAACATGCAACTGCACGCATCAATTGCTTCTACAGTTGTGTGGTAATTAGGTGACACAACTGGCTACACATACCTGTAGAGTGACACCTCAGTTTCGGTCTTTTAATTTATACGCCAAAATGATATTCCACATTAAGTATCAACCCTGTAGACACTACGTGTATAGTCCTATTGGTGCTTTCCCAGAGATTTAGATCGATCTAGAGATTAAGATTTAGATCGACCTAACTCCCTGGGGGTTCACGCTAAATTGCAGTCAGCCGAGCGGGCACCATAGTTAATTACCCCCTTACAGCTTTTAGTAGGCTGGACAGACGCTTAAGCCGGCCAAGCTGACAGTAATCTAGTGAGACTCCCCCATTTATGGAAATTGGGTGCTGACACTAACTTCAGCGCCAACCCTTTGAGATCTTGCAAAACAGGAAAATACATATGCTCAAGAAGATGCTGTTTGAAGATAAAAACGTGTGTTCGTACAGAAACTGGCATTACAAGGCTTGTTTGAGTTAAGGGCGCTGCGCTTGTTTGATTAGTCAGACTGGAGGTTGGGGAGACCATTTCTCCAAGCAAGAAAATAACCTTAAACAAGGGAGACACTCTAGACATCCACCTGCTACATGTATACATTGCCAAAGTTAAAACAAATAACAGAGAGAGAGAGAGAGAGAGAGAGAGAGAGAGAGGGGGGGGTAAAGAAGAAGAAGAAGATAGAATGAGAGAGAGATTAAAGAGATCGCACCAGGTTTTTAATTAGAGGCAATACTACCAATCCATTACACGTATTACGTATTTGAAATGTTTGGCGGCACCCACTAATCCGACATTGAAGAAAGAACTTTTTGTCGCAATAATTAATGTCGTGCAGACACCGGATATAGATAACTCAAACTAACAACTTAAACAATATGTCACACAAATTCCACTGACGCCTTGGCTTGTCTAAATTTCTCAAAATATTATATTAATGAATGTCTTAAAGCAAGCTTACCTTTTCCCGTGTTCTTTATTCTTGGTAAAAACTAAAATAAAGCCCTTGAATTTGGAGAGATTTGGAGATTTGTTTAGTGTGCGATAGCTGTCGTGGAAAATGTCCTCTTTTGTCCGATAACCGTGCACTTTATACTTCAGCTTCTGTTTATTGCCGCTCTATGGCTACAATGTCAAAACATTTCTAATTTATGAGCGGAATTTTTCTGACGCAACATTTTCCAGCATTACGTTGGATAAATATTGATATAGTATTTATTGTATACTTATCTTATCATTTATACACTTTACCCAAACAGAAGTCCAATTTCCGTTAAAGATAAACCATCACTTTTAAGTAACCTGGACCTACTGTCTTTTGCTACAGGCAATGAAAAAATAGAAAGACTGGAGTGCGACCAAATTTAGTTGTAGGATCAATTCTTGTACATGTAGCACCAATGACAGTTGAACATTTAATGCTTGTGTCCAATGCAATTTGGGTTTCCTGCAAAAGGCTTCATTTAAAGATTTTATTAAACAAACACTTTATCTTTTGAATCTCATTCTGACTTTAAGCTCCCGAGGAACATTTTAATTAAAGTTAAAACATATATAGCTTTAAAAGTTTTTTTTTTTAATTTACAATCTTGTTGTCACTATTGCAGTGTTTAAAAGTTTGTGTTCTAAAGTTGTTGCCTCCGGCGAATTATATTTGACATAATGGTATATTTGATAATGGTATATTTGACATTAATATAATGGTGAGGGGTGGCTAGCACTGACTGACACTATACCCTTAAGAAATCAATTTGGGGTTTCAACGTCGAGTGCAGGGCATGTTGCTTTGGTCATCTGATAGTTTTAAGGTGTCCATTAATTTACCAAGATTGCGTCGAATAAAATTTTAAGTTCGTAAAAGGGAAACCTTATACGAGTATTAAATCTTTGTAATGAATACATTGGCGTCAGTAACAATATATGATCATGATGTTTTACACACGTGGGAATAAAGTTCCCTCTTGTCTCTGAGACGTGCCTTCTGTTTATGACGTCATTAAAATTACAATCACAGACTGACGTCACGACCAACTATTGTGAAAGACGCCCATTCGGTGCGTGGCCGATCTTGCATGGTTTGCATGGCATTCCTGAGTGAACGGCTGACTGTGTTTCTCTCGATAAGATCTTGATAAAAGCTGGTCATGAAAGATTTGGTCGCTTGGTCTGGCAGTTGCCATAGTGCCACTACCACCGCCTTGGCTCCTACAGATACAATGTACATTTTCATGTTTTTTTAAGATTCAGTTAATCACTTCCCTAGGCCAGAAAAGGATTGTTAATATAATGTTATATGAATAATCTGGGAACAGGATAAGCGAATGCTTACGTCAAAGTGCATTTTGACAATAAAAAGCAAAAGTCGCCAATATTTTATCTGTTTTTTTTTAATATAAAAAAAATGACTAAATGATTTATGAACATAGTCAAAAAGTATATGTTACTCTTTGAAAACCTAACTGGAGACTATAAAGCGCACCTGCTACTAGAAATGCCCTGGACAGTCCTACCACGCCCTCGTTTTTTATCTCCCCACTTCCGCTATGGCAGGCACTGAGAACAACAATTTTAGCTCGTAGTTTCATCTCCATCACCTCCTCTGCAGTCAAGTAGACATCCCTGCTGGATAAGGTCCCGTCTTCTGGCGACCCGTCGGGAGACAAAACCAGGGCAGTCTCGGACCAGCTGCCATGACAGGCCACGTGGATGACGTCAGCACGAGGTAGTTCCTTCTTGACAACGCTAAGTCGTGCGCGGTCTCGGAGAAGAGGTTCCGCGCCTAACATTTCCGCGATAAGAATCGCTTCATCTTCGGCACCTGGTAAATTGCAGGGTGTCCAGTTTTGTCCGCAAATGTCGATTTCTGGGACAGCAGGATTACCCACAACTAGTGCTCTGGGCTGCGTGTTCTCTTCACTCAAAGATGAATCTTCTCGAAGGGAGTAGGCTAAAATCTCCAACGATGGCATAACGGTGGCGCAGTAATCATTGATGAGGAGAGCTGGGAAAGGCACCAAATGCAGCTGAAGGTCGGGTATGATGACGATGTTGCTGTATCGATCTCCGTCTTTTTTCAGCACATTTAACACGGGAACAAGGATGACGTCATACCACCTTCGAAACGCGTTCCTCAAACCATTGCCTTTGGACGTTAAAGTGACGTCATGGGTGCTAGAAGAATCGAGCACGCTGTCCAAGCTATTTCGAGTACGACCTTTCCAACCGCCCATATACATATTTCTCCAGTTTACACTTGGGATGGTCTGATTCCCAGCTGGGGATGGTGGAGAGAGTGACCGCAGCACGGAGAACCAACTTAAGAGCCCCGTGACGTCAGTGTCTGGGCACGTGGCGGCATAGTCAAGAAACGTAACGTCATCTTGCTGCGGTCTGATGACCCAGGCGAATAGTTTGGCGTTGATTAAGGCAAATACAACTACCGGTACGTTGGCAGAGTTAACAACACGGTGGATTGCTTTTGGACTTTTTATATGATTTGCGATATCTGCCCTAGGACGTCTGGCGTACACGATATCTACCATTGACCGGGCTCGACATTGCTCAGCCACTGACAGAGCCTCGGTGTATTCTTCTTGCTGTAAATAAATTTCTTGGAGAGCATTGAAGCCCTCCATCACCGACTCGAAGTATTCTATTTTGTTGTCATCGTCATTCAACTTTCTTTCTCGAACAAAAGACGCTATTGAAATTCCATGCACGTATGATGTCCTGGCTTTCTTGAGTAGACCCTGTGCCTTGTACAAAGAGCCCTGCAGCGTGTAGCACATTTGCTGCAGTTCTGTACTTGTCAACTCAATAGCCAGTTGCAGAGATGCCGAAGCGTGTCTTTCCGCATCAACGAATCCCCGTTGTTTTATGAAAATCTTCGCCAAATGTTGATGGCATAAACACTTAACAGACAGGTTTTTAACGCCCCGGGCCAATCCAATTGTCCATTTAAAATGCGAAATGGCGTCCATTGTAGATCCATATCGCTCCAGAAGAGCAGCATATTTGTAGTTTGCTTTGCATAAACGGTCATTGTCTTTTATTTTATCAGCAAAATCTATTGCATCTTTATAGCATTTTTTAGTTGGCTCAAATAAAGAGTTAATTTTTGATTCAGAATCAGTCTTTGCAAGTGTTAAGTAAGCTATTTCCACTTCCACGTCACTAAGACGAACGCGGTCTCCTAAGTTCTGCAAAACGCGTCGGTTTTGTTCAAGAAAACGCAGTGCTCTTATCAGTGTTTCCTACCAGTGTACAAGTTTTGCTCATGCAAGTCAGACACAAACTCAATATTTCTTGAGAATCGTAGTCGTTTTCATCGAGGGATTCCGCAATTTTTAAAGCTAGGGTGGCGTGATCAAAAGAATCCTGGTATGAACCGAACTCACGGCGATCATTGGAGATACAAACATGGGTATGAGCTAGCAACAGTTTGTCCCCTATGTCTTGGGCTATTTGCAGCGCTTTCTCCATTTCCTCCCAATCCGCATCGTTGTATCTTTCTGAAACACGGACATCTTGTTTTGACAGCAAACATGCTGCAACAATGTCTTTCCTGCCAAGTTGTTCGGCCAAATCTATGGCTTGGGATATATAGTAAGTCGCATTCTCTAAGTCCTTCCGATTGAGGCAAGAGCGACCCAACTGCATCAGCAAGCATACCGCTTTTTCTTTCAATCCCCTTCCCTCTACTATGACTCTAGCCCCTCTCAGGTGAACATGTTGCTGTTCAAAGTCGTATTTCACATTGTAACACCAGGCGATGGCCGCGTATAGGTTCATTAAAGCGTCTGCCACGTTTACATTATCGGATATAAGTTCCTTTTGTCGCAGCCCGACTTCTAACAGGCTGTCCTTCGCTGTTATGTAAAAAGGCAATGCCTTTGCCTTCTCTCTGTGCTTTAGGGTTTCACTATAAACCACACCCAATGCATGGTTTGCTAAGGCTTTCAAGATGTCTTTGTCTGTCGAGTTGGCATCATCCAAGGCCATGCAGGTATTTTTGTAAAAGTTGTACAGTATTTTGTTAGATGTGGACTCCACGTCCTCCTTCATTGCCAGTAAAGCGGCGGTGTACTCCCCTTGTTGAACGAGGGTCTCGATGTCTTGCAAATGTTGGTTTCCTTCAATAATGCTCTCCATCTCTATAGGAGAATGCAACTGTGGAAATAAAAAAGGAAATAACATTGTCTTGTAGGTACCCATAACAGAAAACTAATTTTTAATCTCTTAAAGGGATAACAACTGGTCGTAAGTTATCCATATCTCACAATAAATGCATTTTAAACATCTCATAGGAATATAATAAATTCCATTTTACCACCAAAAAACGGTGGTCAACGAAAATATTCTGGAATTTATACATCACACCACGTGACCTCCCTAGATGGCTATGCTCTGTAATAAGCTCTTAGGAGAATATTACAAAAAAACTTTTTAGGAAAAAAAAGGACTAAATTTGAATGTGGGAATGGATTCTTTACCTGTTGGTAAGTATGGAAAAATTGTCCTTTACCCTAGGAAATGAACAGTTGGCCAAAATGAACAGTTGTTATCCCTTGAAATATCATACAGGGTGACCCCGCAAAATAAACAAAACCCATAACAATTTTATTAAATCCTACAAAGGTTTGTCAAATTATAAGCAATTTGCTCGACTGAGTTTAATATATGTAAGAGCATTCCCCAAAGTTTCAGTTATCTTGATTGCTTTACATAAAAGTTAAGTTCTTTGAATAATATGCTTCAAAGGACTTTCTATCACACTTCAAGGGTGGGTCTGATTTCCAGTTTAGAAATACATATGTTTACAAGTTACTTGTGATAAAAGTCGCGAATGCAAGGGAAATGTGATCAAATATCTTTCATCAATAGTTTCAGACATAGCTACAACTGTCTTGTAAGGCCAAACTCACCCTGAGCTACTCAACCCCTGTCATCATTATACATGTACCACAGGGAGATGGGGGGGGGGGGGCTGGGGGGGCATCTTATTTAATGAGCACATCAGGGATGTGACACTAGCAGATTATCGTATCCATCACAGATATTGTCTTACTGAACAAGCAGACGACACATTGGCAGGTAAACTATTACAGTATTAGTTTATTTCACAAGCTACTGACAATTAAGAGACCTCTGAACTTCGGATCTACATGCTGTTGAAGTAGCATAGGTGACGAAATTTTTCCACAAAAATGTAAGAAAACCCATGATTTGACGTTGATTGGTTTTTCAAATTGTAAAAAAAAAAGAAGACTTAAACTTTAACTCTTATTCTTGTACATAACCATCTATGGGATAAACGGCGGATTTAAAAGCGTACATTTTTGTATGTGTTTTTGTTTCATGCACAAGGGACATTCGTTCTATACTTTTAAGCAAAAATCAATTAAAATGTGTATGTATGTACTTTTTTAAAGGCACCTACCTGTTTTAAAAAGGGAATTAGATTATTGCCTTCAGTCTCAGCTTGGATGTTAACAGTCAGAGCTTCCGCATTCACTTATGCTTTGGCAGGGATTTTTCTAGTTTCTGTACGTACTATTGTGTTTATTTTGAGTCAAAGGCTAAAACAGAAATTGGGAATTTTGTGAAGTTTCTTGAGATCAAGATCAGCTTTCAATATCGATATAATCAGTAATCCGTAACTTCCGGGTAAAATCCGAAGAAGCATTACCTCTAGAAAACACTTGTTTGCCGGAAATAAGGTGTAATATGAAATTATGGAGAAACAAAATGCACACGTAAGATAAAATAAATGATTTCCGCAAATGAACTACATGTACTTTTTGGCCGTCACATTATCGTTGGAGATTTAAAGCACAAAAATCATGTTGTACAAAACGGCCAATTTCACAATAATTCAACAAACATGCAACTACAGTATAAACATAAAGCTTCTGTGCAGCGCTTGCACTTATCTTTTTCTAATTCAACTCTACAATTTACATAGGCCCTGTAGGCAATATAAGGGGCTATCATATACGTTCTGAAAGGACGCAGTTGTAGGCATGGGCGTCCGCAGAAAATTTTCCAGGGGGGGGGTTTCAAAGTCGTTGAAGGGGGAAATAATGATTGGCTGGGTACCCACAATAAAAATGCAGTCCCAAAATTCTAGGGGATGGGGGTTGAGCCCCCCCCCTGCGGACGCCCTTGTTGTCGGTGAATTAAGCAAATATCTGTGACGCGCGAATCTCATTTACAATGTATAGGCCTACTGTCTAGAAACCATGTGTTTTGTGCCTTTTGTAACTTAAGCCCCTACCTGCTTTAAAGGGGATCAAATATATCCTTCAGTCGCAATTTTGATATTAACGGTCAGAGTTTCCACATACAATTTTTCTTTGACATATGGTTTCTACACTGTTAAGCGTGATCGAGTCAAAGGCTAAAAATAGATGTTGGGAATTTTATGAGGTCAATTGACGTCACGATCATAGGATCAGATATCGATATCGTCAATCCATAGTTTTCAGGGAGGATCTGAAGAAGCAGTGATATTGCATGTACATGTGCCTCTGGAAAGCAGTTGTTTTTCGGAAATGTTACTTCCAGAGACAAAACAGAATTCATTAGACCCTAATACACACTAAAAAAAAGCCAAAGCTTCTTGCATGGATACCACGTATCATGTATGAGGTACCCTGTAGGTCTTCAAATGCTTGAAATACTTGATGTTTTAATAATATAACAATCAGAAAATATTAAAACGCAAAAGTTTAGCCATCTTGTGTACGAATTTTAATTTCACAAGTAAAATATTTTATTGTGATTTGCAGGAATTTCATCTTTGCGTTTATTAATTAATCTATAATGTTATTATTATTTTTTTATACAGGGCAGGAAGTCTTAAACGCACACTACCAGTGGCGGATTTAGGGGGATGTCAGGGGGGTCCTGACCCCTTCTCCTTCGATTTCTGAAAAAATCACACCAAAGGTTTCCTCTTCAAATTAGAATTTTGACTAGTTGAATCATGGGGAGGGGAAGGGTTGGCATCCACGGACCCCCCCCCCCCTTCAAATAATCCTGGATCCGCCCCTGCATGACTATTGGGCACCGTTTACTAGTGCCCAAAACAAAGCAATGGCAATCAGGCACGTACCCAGTACTACAATAAAATGGTTCTTAGTAGGCCTAAATTATCAATAATAACAAAAACTTAATGAATGAAATGAAAGAATAGAAAACTGGAGAAAAAAAAACAAGATTAATACATAAATAAGGAATAATGATTATTTATTTATTTCTCAAAGGTAAAATAGTTAGATGAAT
>NW_019773614.1:43783-101507 GCF_001039355.2 Lingula anatina | reverse complement strand
GACCTCTGATGACAGACGGGTACTATGCTGGCAAACTGCTGGTAAAGCATTTGAACCACATGCACTGAATTTTCGAACCCGGAGCAGCATATTCATCATGGTGTGGGGCTGCATCAGCAACCATGGCTTGGGCGAATTGATAGTGGTTTATCGAAACATGAATCACTAGAAATATATCGATGTTTTGGAGTCAGGCTTGCTACCATCTATTACTAACATGTTTGGTGAAAGGAATTATCCATCTGTTCACCAGGATGACAATGCTCCTTGTCACAGGCCCAGAGCAGTTGATGATTGGTTTGACCAACAGGACATTCGCAGGGTGATGTGGCCTGCCCAGAGTCCGGATACAAACATAATAGAAAATGTGTGGAATGGTATGTCATAACTTTTTATAAATGCCCGTCTAACCAGCAGAGAAACTCTGTTATATTCAGTGGTTCATGCTTGGGCCAGCATAAGCCCTGAACGCATCAGACAATTAAATGAATCCTTGCTTCGTAGACTGGCACCTATTATTAGGTCACGTGGCTATGCCACTAAGTACTAATTTTGGACTTGAAACTACATATTTTGGTAGAATGTATATTTTGTTCTCATTTTGTGATTTTTTGTGAAATTTGATGTTAATAAAATGATACCAGGAGCATATCATTCCACAGTCATTTATCTCCCCCATTGTATTAGTTCAGTAGGGGTGACACTTCTTTTGTCCAGTGTGTGTAGAAACCATGTGTTTTGTGCCTTTTGTAACTTAAGCCCCTACCTGCTTTAAAGGGGATCAAATATATCCTTCAGTCGCAATTTTGATATTAACGGTCAGAGTTTCCACATACAATTTTTCTTTGACATATGGTTTCTACACTGTTAAGCGTGATCGAGTCAAAGGCTAAAAATAGATGTTGGGAATTTTATGAGGTCAATTGACGTCACGATCATAGGGTCAGATATCGATATCGTCAATCCATAGTTTTCAGGGAGGATCTGAAGAAGCAGTGATATTGCATGTACATGTGCCTCTGGAAAGCAGTTGTTTTTCGGAAATGTTACTTCCAGAGACAAAACAGAATTCATTAGACCCTAATACACACTAAAAAAAAAGCCAAAGCTTCTTGCATGGATACCACGTATCATGTATGAGGTACCTTGTAGGTCTTCAAATGCTTGAAATACTTGATGTTTTAATAATATAACAATTAGAAAATATTAAAACGCAAAAGTTTAGCCATCTTGTGTACGAATTTTAATTTCACAAGTAAAATATTTTTATTGTGATTTGCAGGAATTTCATCTTTGCGTTTATTAATTAATCTATAATGTTATTATTATTTTTTTTTATACAGGGCAGGAAGTCTTAAACGCACACTACCAGTAGCGGATTTAGGGGGATGTCAGGGGGGTCCTGACCCCTCCTCCTTCGATTTCTGAAAAAATCACACCAAAGGTTTCCTCTTCAAATTAGAATTTTGACTAGTTGAATCATGGGGAGGGGAAGGGTTGGCATCCACGGACCCTCCCCCCTTCAAATAATCCTGGATCCGCCCCTGCATGACTATTGGGCACCGTTTACTAGTGCCAAAACAAAGCAATGGCAATCAGGCACGTACCCAGTACTACAATAAAATGGTTCTTAGTAGGCCTAAATTATCAATAATAACAAAAACTTAATGAATGAAATAAAAGAATAGAAAACTGGAGAAAAAAAAACAAGATTAATACATAAATAAGGAATAATGATTATTTATTTATTTCTCAAAGGTAAAATAGTTAGATGAATTAGGCTAAGCACATACATATTTATTGATTTAATAATACGTATTTGGTAATTAATTAATCAATTAATTAATTATTATATAATTAATCAACAGACAAAAAAACACAGATACCCCAGATTGGATTTGTTCATAAAATGTTGACGTTTTGATGAGGTATAGATGGTGCGACTTAAGAATATCTCCTGTATGTAAATAAAACACGTAAACATTGAGATGAAAGAAGCAAATTCATATTAATGCGTTGCTTTGGATCAGTTTTGTTGGAATGAAACCACCAGCAGGGCAGACACAATCTCGCGAGACTTGCCGATATATATGATGTAAACAGCCGCCATTTCCGAGAGAGTGGAAACTTACAATCCTTCGAGGTTTACTGTTAATATCATGTTTCTGAACTCCTGAAGCTTAGAGTATCTCTATACTGACATCCAGAAGATTTGATGGTGAGTTTCAAGTCTTCCTTAGATGGACGGTACCCTTAAAAGTGAATTTAATATTTTAAAACTATCCGGAATTCTTGCTTTCCCCGACTTCACGATTCACGAAATGCTTGTGTATGTCCGGACTATAGTGCTTCTGTTTATTGCCGCTCTATGGTTACGGTGTCAAAACATTTCTAATTTATGAGCGGAATTTTTCTGACGCAACATTTTCCAGCATTACGTTGGATAAATATTGATATAGTATTTGCTGTATACTTATCTTATCATTTATACACTTTACCCAAACAGAAATCCAATTTCCGTTAAAGATAAACCATCACCTTTAAGTAACCTGGGCCTACTGTCTTTTGCTGCAGGCAATGAAAAAATAGAAAAACTGGAGTGCGACCAAATTTAGTTGTAAGATCAATTCTTGCCCATGTAGCAGCAATGACGGTCGAACACTTAATGCTTGTGTCCAGTGCAATTGGGGTTTCCTGCAAATTGAGGGGAAAACTAAAAAAAGCAGAAGATGATGTGTGAAGATAAAAACGTGTGTTTTGTAGAATTATTTGTATAAAGAAACTGGTATTACTTGTATTACAAGTGTACTTTGAATTATTTGATTACTCAGACTGGAGTTTGTAGAGACCATTTCTTCAAGCCAAAAAAAAAAAAAAAAAATCCCCTTAAACAACCAAGACGCTCTGACCATCCACCTGTTATGCCATAGAGCTGTTACTGTATATAACACACGTGTGTGAACAAAATATTTAGAAATAATATATACCTGAATGAAACAATACATATTATTCTTTTGTTGGCTGAAACAGTATGACCAAAAAGGTTTCATTAAAAGAATTTATTAAACAAGCACTTTTCCTTTTGAATTTCATTCTGACTTTGTTAAGCTCCCGAGGAACATTAATTCAAAATATATTCATTACTTTTAAAGTTTTTTTTTAAATTTACAATCTTGTTGTCACTATTGCAGTGTTGAAAAATATTTGACATTTAATATAATGGTGAGGGGTGGCTAGCACTGACTGACACTACATGTATACCCCTAACAATTTAATTTGGGGTTTCAGCATCGACTGCAGGGCATGTTTCTTTAGTCATCTGATAGTATTAGGGTGTCCATTAATTTACCAAAATTGCGTTGAATAAAAATTTCATAACAGGGAACTCTTATAAGAGTATACAAACTTTGTAATGGATACATTGGCGTCAGTAACACTATATGATCATGATGGTTTATAAACGCAGGAATAAAGTTCCTTCTTGTCTCTGTGACGTGCCTTCTGTTTATGACGTCATTAAAATTACAATCAAAGACTGACGTCACGACCAACTATTGTGAAAGACGCCCATTCGGTGCGAGGCCGATCTTGCATGGTTTGCATGGCATTCCTGAGTGCGCGGCTGACTGTGTTTCTCGCGATAAGATCTTGATAAAAGCTGGTCATAAAGGCTTTGGTCGCTTGGTCCGGCAGTTGCCATAGTGCCACTACCACCGCCTTGGCACCTACAAATACAATGTACATTTTTATGTTTTCTTAAAATTCAGTTTATCACTTCCCTAGGCCAGAAAAAGGTTGTTAATATAATGTTATATAATTAATCTAGGAGCAGGATTAGAGAATGCTTGCGTCCAAGTGCATTTTAACAATAAAAAGCAAAAGTCGCCAATATTTTATCTGTTTTTTTTTTTTAATCTAAAAATTAACTAAATGATATATTGATATAGTATAAAAAGTATATGTTACTCTTTGAAAACCTAACTGGAGACTAAAAAGCGCACCTGCTACTATGAATGCCCTGGACAGTCCTACCACGCCCTCGTTTCTGATCTGCCCACTTCCGCTGTGGCAGGCACTGAGAACAACAATTTTAGCTCGTAGTTTCATCTCCATCACCTCCTCTGCAGTCAAGTAGACATCCTTGCTGGATAAGGTCTCGTCTTCTGGCGACCTGTCGGGAGACAAAACCAGGGCTGTCTCGGACCAGTTGCCATGACAGGCCATGTGGATGACGTCAGCACGAGGTAGTTCCTCTTGACAACGCTAAGTCGTGCGCGGTCTCGGAGAAGAGGTTCCGTGCCTAACATTTCCGCGATAAGAATCGCTTCATCTTCGGCACCTGGTAACTTGCACGGTGTCCATTTTTGTCCGCAAATGTCGATTTCTGGGACTGCAGGATTACCCACAACTAGTGCTCTGGGCTGCGTGTTCTCTTCACTCGAAGATGAATCTTCTCGAAGGGAGTGGGCTAAAATCTCCAACGATGGCATAACGGTGGCGCAGTAATCATTGATGAGGAGAGCTGGGAAAGGCACCAAATGCAGCTGAAGGTCGGGTATGATGACGATGTTGCTGTATCGATCGCCATCTTGTTTCAGCATATTTAACACGGGAAAAAGGATGACGTCATACCACCTTTGAAACACTTTCCTCAAATCATTGCCTTTGGACGTTAAAGTGGCGTCATGGGTGCTAGAAGAATCGAGCGCGCTGTCCAAGTTATTTCGAGTACGACCTTTCCAACCGCCCATATACATATTTCTCCAGTTTACACTAGGGATGGTCTGATCCCCAGCTGGGGATGGGGGAGAGAGTGACTGCAGCACGGAGAGCTCACTTAAGAGCCCCGTGACGTCAGTGTCCGGGCAGGTGACGGCATAGTCAAGAAACGTAACGTCATCTTGCTGCGGTCGGATGACCCAGGCGAATAGTTTGTCGTTGATTAAGGCAAATACAACTACGGGCATGTTGGCAGTATTGACAACCCAGTGGATTTCTTTTGGACCTGTTACATGATTTGTGATATCTGCCTTGGGACGTCTGGCGTACACGATATCTAGCATTGACCGGGCTCGACATTGCTCAGCCACTGACAGAGCCTCGGTGTATTTTTGTTGCTGTATATAAATTTCCTGGAGAGCAGTGAAGCACTCCATCACCGACTCGAAGTATTCTATTTTGTTGTCATCGTCATTCAACCGTCTTTCTCGAACATAAGATGCTATTGATATTCCATGCATGTATGGTGTCCTGGCTTTCTGGAGCAAACCCTGCGCCTTGGACAAAGAGCCCTGCAGCGTGTAGCACCTTTGCTGCAGTTCTATACTTGTCAGCTCAATAGCCAGTTGCAGAGATGCCGAAGCGTGTTCTTCCGCCTCATCGAAACTCCGTTGTTTTATGAAAATCTTCGCCAAATGTTGATGACATAAACACTCAATGGACAGATTTTCAACGTCTTGGGCCAATTCAATTGTCCATTTAAAATGCGAAATGGCGCCCGTTGTAGATCCATATCGCTCCAGAAGAGCAGCATATTTGTATTTTGTTTTGCATAAACGATCCTTGTCTTTTATTTTATCAGCAATATCTATTGCGCGTTTAAAGCATTTTACAGTTAGCTGAAATAATGAGTCAATTTCTGATTCAGAACTAGCCTTCGCAAGTGTTAAGTAAGATATTTCCATTTCCACATCACTAAGACGAATGCGGTCTCCCAAGTTCTGCAAGACGCGTCGGTTTTGTTCAAGAAAACGCAGTGCTCTTTCAGTGTTTCCAACCAGTATACAAGTTTTGCTCATGCACGTCAGACACAAACTCAATATTTCTTGAGAATCGTAGTCGTTTTCATCGAGGGATTCCGCGATTTTTAACGCTAGGGTGGCGTGATCAATAGAATCCTGATATGAGCCGAACTGACGGCGATCATTGGAGATACCAACATGGGCACTGGCTAGCAACAGCTTGTCCCCTAGGTCTTGGGCTATTTGCAGCGCTCTCTCTAGCTCCTCCTCATCCGAACAGTCGTCTCTTTTTGAAAGATGGACATCTTGTTTTAACAGCAAACACGCTGCAACAATGTCTTTCCTGTCAAGTTCTTCGGCCATATCTTCGGCTTGGGATATATAGTCATACGCTTCCCCAAAGATTCTCAGATTGAGGCAAGAGCGACCCAACTGCATCAGCAAGCATGCCGCTTTATCTTTCAATCCCCGCTCATTTGCTACGATCCAAGCCACTCTCAGGTGAACATATTGCTTTTCAAAGTCGTATTTCACATTGTAACACCAGGCAATGGTCTCGTAAAGGTTCATTAAAGCGTCTACCACATTTTCATTAACGGATGTAAGTTCCTTTTGTCGAACCCCGACTTCCACCAGGCTTTCCTTCGCTGTTTTATACAAACGCAATATCTTGTGAATATTATTCAAAGCGTCTGCCAAATTTTCTTCATTGGATATAAGTCCCTTTAGTCGCAGCCCGACTTCCAACAGGCTATCCTTCGCTGTTATGTAAAAAGGTAATGCCTTTGCCTTCTCTCTGTGCTTTTGGGTTTCACTATAAACCACACCCAATGCATGGTTTGCTAAGGCTTTTAAGATGCCTTCGTCTGTCGAGTTGGCATCATCCAAAGCCATGCAGGTATTGTTGTAAAAGTTGTACAGTATTTTGTTAGATGTAGACTCCACGTCCTCCTTCATTGCCAGTAAAGCGGCGGTGTACTCCCCTTGTTGAACGAGGGTCTCGATGTCTTGCAAATGCTGGTTTCCTTCAATAATGCTGGCCATTTTATAGGGGATTGCAACTGTGAAAATAAAAAGGAAATAATATTGTCTTGTAGTTACTCAGAACAGAAAACTAATTTTAAATATCTTAAAGGGATGAGGACTGTTCGTAAGTTATCCATATTTCACAATAAATGCATTGTTAACATCTCATAGGAATATAATAAATTCTATTTTACCACCAAAAACGAAATTATTCTGGAATTTATACTTGCCATCACACCACGTGACCTCCCTAGATGGCTATGCTCTGTAATAATCTCTTAAGAGAATATTACAAAAAAAAAACTTTTTAGTAAAAAAACCAAGAACTAACTTTAAATGTGGGAATGGATTCATTGACCATTGGTAAGTATGAAAAATTGTCCCTTACCCTAGAAAACAATATTTTTGGCTAAAATGAACAGTTGTTATCCCTTTAAATATCATACAGGGTGACCCCACAAAATACCTTCACGTTGAAGGGTTTTACAAGTCGTAAAAAAGGAAAAAAATAAGCACAGTATCAAAGACTTAAACTTTAAATTAAACTCAAATTGTAGTACATAACCATCTAAGGGTTCAAACAAAAACGTAAACGGCAGCTCTAAAAGCGTATTTGTTTCATGTACAAGCGACACTCGTGCTATATTTTTAAGCAAAAATCACTTAAAATGTGTATATACTTATTTAAAGGCTCTTACCTGTTTTAAAAAGGAAATTTGATTATTGCCTTCAGTCTCAGCTTGGATGTCCACGGCAAGAGCTTCCGCATTCACTTTTGCTTTGGCAGGGATTTTTTTAGTTTCTGTACGTACTATTGTGTTTATTTTGCGTCAAAGGCTCAAACAGAAATTGGGAATTTTGTCAAGTTTTTTCAGATCAATATCAGCTTTCAAAATCGATATCATGAGTAATCCGTAACTTCCGGGTAAAATCCGAAGAAGCATTACCTTTAGAAAACACTCGTTTGCCGGAAATAAGGTGTAATATGAAATCATGGAGAAACAAAATGCACACGTAAGAGAAGGTAAATGATTTCCGCAAATGAACTACATGTACTTTTTGGCCTTAACATTATCGTTGAAGATTTAAAGCACAATAATCATGTTGTACAAAAAGGCCAATTTCACTTAAAAACGCTTCAACAAACATGCAACTACAGTATAAACATATAGCTACAGCGCTTGCACTTATCTTTTTCTAATACAACTCTACAATTTACATATAGTCTAATAGGCCCTGCAGGCAAGATAGGGGCCTATTATATACATTCTGAAAGGACGCAGTTGCAGGCATGGGCGTCCGCAGAAAATTTTTCAGGGGGGGGCAGGGGTCAAAGTCATTGAANGGGAGATAATGATTGGCTGGGTACCGCAATAAAAATGCAGTCTCAAAATTCTAGTGTGGGGAAGGGGGGGGGTTAAGCCCCCCCCTCCTGCGGACGCCCTTGTTGTAGGTGAATTAAGCAAATATCTGTGACGCGCGAAGCTCATTTACTACTACTGTCTAGTAATCATGTGTTCTGTGCTTTCTATGACTTAAGCCCGTACCTGCTTTAAAGGGGATCAAATATATCCTTCAGTCGCATTTTTGATATTAACAGTCAGAGTTTCCACATGCAATTTTTTCTTTGAAAAAGGCCGATGGTTTCTACACTGTAAAGCGTGATCGAGTCAAAGGCTAAAAATAGATGTTGGGAATTTTATAAGGTCAATTGACGTCACGATCATATGATCAGATATCGATATCGTCAATCCATAGTTTTCAGGGAGGATCTGAAGAAGCAGTGATATTGCATGTACATGTGCCCCTGGAAAGCAGTTGTTTTTCGGAAATGAGATCCATCAGTTACTGGGGTAGTTACTTCCAGAGACAAAAAATAATTCATTAGACCCTAATACACACTAATAAAGAAAAGCTAATGCTTCTTGCATGGATACCACGTATCATGTAGGCCTATGAGGTACCCTGTAGGTCTTTAAAAGCTTGTAATACTTGATGTTTTAATAATGTAACCATTAGAAAATATTAAAACGCAATAATTTAGCCATGTTGTGTACATATTTTAATTTCACAAGTAAAATATTTTTTTGTGATTTGCAGGATTTTCATCTTTGCGTTTATTAATTAATCTATAATATTATTATTTTATTTTTTTATACAGGACAGGAAGTCTTTTTAATTAAACGCACACTACCAGTGGCGGATTTAGGGGGATGTCAGGGGGGTCATGACCCCTCATCCTTCGATTTCTGAAAAAATCACACCAAAGGTTTCCTCTTCAAATTAGAATTTGGACTAGCTGAATCATGGGGAGGGGAAGGGTTGGCATCCACGGACCCCCCCCCCCCTTCAAATAATCCTGGATCCGCCCCTGCATGACTATTGGGCACAGTTTACAAAACAAAGCTTTGGCAATCAGGCACGTACCCAGTACTACAACAAACTAGTACTTAGTAGGCCTAAATTATCAATAATAACAAAAACTTAATGAATGAAATAAAAGAATAGAAAACTGGAGAAAAAAAAAACAAGATAAATAAATAAATAAGGAATAATGATTATTTATTTATTTCTCAAATGTTAAATAGTTAGATGAATTAGGCTAAGCACATACATATTTATTAATTTAATAATACGTATTTGGTAATTAATTAATCAATTAATTAATTATTATATAATTAATCAACAGACAAAAAAACACAGATACCCCAGATTGGATTTGTTCATAAAATGTTGACGTTTTGATGAGGTATAGATGGTGCGACTTAAGAATATCTCCTGTATGTAAATAAAACACGTAAACATTGAGATAAAAGAAGCAAATTCATATTAATGCGTTGCTTTGGATCAGTTTTGTTGGAGTGAAACCACCAGCAGGGCAGACACAATCTCGCGAGACTTTCCGATATATATGATGTAAACAGCCGCCATTTCCGAGAGAGTGGAAACTTACAATCCTTCGAGGTTTACTGTTAATATCATGTTTCTTAACTCCTGAAGCTTAGAGTATCTCTGGCCATCCACGTTTTACCATAGGGCTGTTATATATACATGTATAACACACGTGTGTGCACAAAATATTCAAATATAATATATACCTGAATGAAACAATGTATATTTATTCTTTTGTTGGCTAAAACAGTATGACCAAAAAGGTTTCATTTAAAGATTTTATGAAACAAACACTTTTTCCTTTTGAATTTCATTCTGACTTAAAGCTCCCGAGGAACATTTATTAAAATATACATAGCTTTAAAAGTTTTTTTTTTATTTACAATCTTGTTGTCACTATTGCAGTGTTGAAAAGTTTGTGTTCTAAAGTCGTTGCCTAGTCGTTGTCGGAGCTCCGACGAATTATATTTGACATTTAATATAATGGTGAGGGTTGGCTAGCACTGACTGACTCTATACCCTTAAGAATTTAATTTGGGGTTTCAACGTCGAGTGCAGGGCATATTTCTTTAATCATCTGATAGTTTTAGGGTGTCCATTAATTTACCAAAATTGCGTCGAATAAAAAGTGCGTAAAAGGGAAATCTTATAAGAGTAGTAAAACTTAGTATTGAATACATTGGCATCAGTAACAATATATGATCATGATGTTTTACAGACGTCGGAAGAAAGTTCCCTCTTGTCTCTGATACGTGCCTTCTGTTTATGACGTCATTAAAATCACAATTACAGACTGACGTCTCGACCAACTATTGTGAAAGACGCCCATTCGGTGCGTGGCCGATCTTGCATGGTTTGCATGGCATTCCTGAGTGCACGGCTGACTGTGTTTCTCGCGATAAGATCTTGATAGAAGCTGGTCATGAAGGATTTGGTCGCTTGGTCCGGCAGTTGCCATAGTGCCACTACCACCGCCTTGGCTCCTACAAATACAATGTGCATTTGCATGTTTTCTTAACAGTTAATCACTTCCCTAGGCCAGAAAAGGATTGTTATATGAAAGATCTGAGAACAGGAAAAGAGAATGCTTACGTCCAAGTGCATTTTAAAAATAAAAAGCAAAATTCGCCAATATTTTATTTTTTTAACATCAAAGTATTGACTAAATGATTCATTAACATAGTATAAATGGTCTAAGTTACTCTCTGAAAACCTAACTGGAGACTATAAAGCGCACCTGCTACTAGGAATGCCCTGGACAGTCCTACCACGCCCTCGTTTCTGATCTCCCCACTTCCGCTGTGGCAGGCACTGAGAACAACAATTTTAGCTCGTAGTTTTATCCCCATCACCTCCTCTGCAGTCAAGTAGACATCCTTGCTGGATAAGGTCCCGTCCCCTGGCGACCTGTCGGGAGACAAAACCAAGGCTGTCTCGGACCAGCTGCCATGACAGGCCACGTGGATGACGTCAGCACGAGGTAGTTCCTTCTTGACAACGCTAAGTCGTGCGCGGTCTCGGAGAAGAGGTTCCGTGCCTAACATTTCCGCGATAAGAATCGCTTCATCTTCGGCACCAGGTAACTTGCACGGTGTCCATTTTTGTCCGCAAATGTCGATTTCCGGGACAGAAGGATTACCCACAACTAGTGCTCTGGGCTGTGTGTTCTCTTCACTCGAAGATGAATCTTCTCGAAGGGAGTGGGCTAAAATCTCCAACGATGGCATAACGGTGGCACAGTAATCATTGATGAGGAGAGCTGGGAAAGGCACCAAATGCAGCTGAAGGTCGGGTATGATGACGATGTTGCTGTATCGATCGCCATCTTTTTTCAGCATTTTTAACACGGGAACAAGGATGACGTCATACCACCTTTGAAACACTTTCCTCAAACCGTTGCCTTTGGACGTTAAAGTGGCGTCATGGGTGCTAGAAGAATCGAGCGCGCTGTCCAGGCTATTACGAGTATGACCTGACCAAGCACCCGTAAGCATACATCTCCAGTTTACGCTTGGGATGGTCTGATTCCCAGCTGGGGATGGTGGAGAGAGTGACCGCAGCACGGAGAGCGCACTTAATAGCCCCTTGACGTCAGTGTCCGGGCACGTGATGGCATAGTCAAGAAACGTAACGTCATCTTGCTGCGGTCGGATGACCCAGGCGAATAGTTTGTCGTTGATTAAGGCAAAAACAACCACGGGTACGTTGGCAGTATTGACAACCCAGTGGATTTCTTTTGGTCTTTTTATATGTTTTGGGACATCTGCCTTAGGACGTCTGGCGTACATGATATCTAGCATTGACCGGGCTCGACATTGCTCAGCCACTGACAGAGCCTCGGTGTATTTTTGTTGCTGTATATAAATTTCCTGGAGATCAGTGAAGCACTCCATCACCGACTCGAAGTATTCTATTTTGTTGTCATCGTCATTCAACCGTCTTTCTCGAACATAAGATGCTATTGAAATTCCATGCACGTATGGTGTCCTGGCTTTCTGGAGTAGACCCTGCGCCTTGTACAAATAGCCTTGCAGCGTGTAGCACATTTGCTGCAGTTCTATACTTGTCAACTCAATAGCCAGTTGCAGAGATGCCGAAGCATGTTTTTCCGCTTCAACGAATGTCCGTTGTTTTATGAAAATCTTCGCCAAATGTTGATGACATAAACACTCAATGGACAGATTTTCAACGTCCCGGGCCAATTCAATTGTCCATTTAAAATGCGAAATGGCGCCCGTTGTAGATCCATATCGCTCCAGAAGAGCAGCATATTTGTATTTTGTTTGGCATAAACGATCCTTGTCTTTTATTTTATCAGCAATATCTATTGCGCGTTTAAAGCATTTTACAGTTAGCTGAAATAATGAGTCAATTTCTGATTCAGAACTAGCCTTCGCAAGTGTTAAGTAAGATATTTCCATTTCCACATCACTAAGACGAATGCGGTCTCCCAAGTTCTGCAAGACGCCTCGGTTTTGTTCAAGAAAACGCAGTGCTCTTTCATTGTTTCCAACCAGTATACAAGTTTTGCTCATGCAAGTCAGACATAAACTCAATATTTCTTGAGAATCGTTGTCGTTTTCATCGAGGGATTCCGCGATTTTTAACGCTAGGGTGGCGTGATCAAAGGAATCCTGATATGAGCCGAACTGACAGCGATCATTGGAGATACAAACATGGGTATTTGCTAGCAACAGCTTGTCCCCTAGACCTTGGGCTATTTGCAGCGCTTTTTCCAGCTCCTCCTCATCTGAATAGCCGTCTCTTTTTGAAAGACGGACATCTTGTTTTAACAGCAAACATGCTGCAACAATGTCTTTCCTGTCAAGTTCTTCGGCCATATCTTCGGCTTGGGATATATAGTCAGACGCTTTTCTAAATTCCCTCTGATTGAGGCAAGAGCGACCCAACTGCACTAGCAAAGATGCCGCTTTATCCTTCAATCCCCGCTCATATACTACGACCCAAGCCACTTTCAGGTGAACATATTGCTTTTCAAAGTCGTATTTCACACTGTAACACCAGGCAATGGTCTCGTAAAGGTTCATTAAAGCGTCTACCACATTTTCATTATCGGCTGTATGTTCCTTTGGTGGAACCCCGACTTCCACCAGGCTTTCCTTCGCTGTTTTATACAAACACAATATCTTGTAAATTTTATTCAAAGCGTCTGCCAAGTTTTCATCATTGGATGTAATTCCCTTTTGTCGCAGCCCGACCTCCAGCAGGCTATCCTTTGCTGTGATGTAAAAAGGCAATGCCTTTGCCTTCTCTCTGTGCTTTAGGGTCTCACTATAAACCACACCCAATGCCTGGTGTGCCAAGCCTTTTAAGATGCCTTTGTCTGTCGAGTTGGCATCATCCAAGGCCATGCAGGTATTTTTGTAAAAGCTGTACAGTATTTTGTTAGATGTGGACTCCACGTCCTCCTTCATTGCCAGTAAAGCGGCGGTGTACTCCCCTTGTTGAACGAGGGTCTCGATGTCTTGCAAATGTTGGTTTCCTTCAATAATGCTGTCCATCTCTGTAGGAGAATGCAACTGTGAAAATAAAAAAAGGAAATAACATTGTTTTGTAGTTACTCATAACAGAAAACTAATTTTTAATCTCTTAAAGGGATAACAACTGTTCGTAAGTTATTCATATTTCACAATAATGCATTGTAAACATCTCATAGGAATATAATAAATTCCATTTTACCACAAAAAAAAAAAAAAAAAAAAAAAAAAGAAAAAAAGAAAAAAAAAACGTGGTCAAAGAAATTATTCTGGAATTTATACTTGCCATCACAACACGTGACCTCCCTAGATGGCTATGCTCTGTTATAATCTCTTAAGAGAATATAACAAAAAAAAAACTTTTTAGAAAAATAACAAGGACTAACTTTGAATGTGGGAATGGATTTATTAACCATTGGTAAGTATGGGGAAATTGTCCTTTACCCTAGGAAAACCCATTTTGGCCAAAATAAACAGTTGTTATTGCTTTAAATATCATACAGGGTGACCCCACAAAATAAACAAAACCCATAACAATTTGATTAAATCCTACAAAGGTTTGTCAAATTATAAGCAATTTTCTCGATTAAGTTTAATATATGTAAGAGCATTCCCCAAAGTTCCAGTTATCTTGTTTGCTTTACATGAAAGTTATATTCTTTGAATAATATGCTTCGAAGGGCCTTCTATCACACTTCAAGGGTGGGTCTGATTTCCAGTTTAGGTATACATATGTTTACAAGTAACTTGTGATAAAAGTCGCGAATGCAAGAGAAATGTGATCAAAGACCTTTTGTCAATTGTTTCAGACATAGCAACAACTGTCTAGTAAGGCTAAACTCACCCTGAGCTACTCAACCTCTGTCATCATTATACATGTACCACAGGGAGGTGGGGGGGGGGGAGCATCTTACTTAATGAGCACAACAGGGATGTGAAACTAACAGGTTATCGTATCCACCACAGATAATGTCTGCAAGCAGACCGCACATTGACTGATAAACTTTCAGATTATTTCTCAAGCTACTGACAAGGGGACTACCGAACTTCGGATCTGCATGCAAATTGCTGTTAAGTAGCACAGCTGATGTTTTTTTTTTTTTTCTCAACAAAAAATGCAAGAAAGCCCATAATTTCACGTTGAAGAGGTTTCTTGCATCTCGTTAAAAAAGAAAAAAGCACAGTATCAAAGACTTAAACTTTAAATTTAACTCTTATTGTGGTATTTGTTTCATGCACAAGCGACACTCGTGCTATACTTTTAAGCAAAAATCACTTAAAATGTGTATATACTTATTTAAAGGCTCTTACCTGTTTTAAAAAGGAAAATAGATTATTGCCTTCAGTCTCAGCTTTTATGTTAACGGCCAGAGCTTCCACATGCCACGTGTTGAGCCCCTCCCCCCCTGCGGACGCCCTTGTTGTAGGTGAATTTAGCAAATATCTGTGACGCGCGAATCTCATTTACTACTACTGTCTAGTAATCATGTGTTCTGTGCTTTCTATGACTTAAGCCCCTACCTGCTTTTAGGGTGATCAAACATATCCTTCAGTCACAATTTTGATATTAACAGTCAGAGTTTCCACGTACAATTTTTTCTTTGAAATAGACCGATGGTTTCTACACTGTAAAGCGTGATCGAGTCGAAGGCTAAAAATAGATGTTGGGAATTTTATAAGGTCAATTGACGTCACGATCATATGATCAGATATCGATATCGTCAATCCACACTTTTCAGGGAGGATCTGAAAAAGCAGTGATATAACATGTACAAGTAATATCACTGCTTCTTTAGTGATATTACTGTACATGTACATGTGCCTCTGGAAAGCAGTTGTTTTTGGGAAATGAAATCCTTCAGTTATTGGGGTAGTTACCTCCAGAGACAAAGCTGAATTCATTAATACACACTAAAGAAAAGCCAAAGCTTAATTCTTGCATGGATACCACGTATCATGTATGAGGTACCCTGTAGGTCTTTAAAAGCTTGAAATACTTGATGTTTTAATAATATAACAATATAAAAATGTTAAAACGCAATAATTTAGCCATTTTGTGTACGAATTGTAATTTCACAAGTAAAATGTTTTTATTGTGATTGCAGGATTTTCATCTACAGCTAGGCCCTATGCATTAATTAATTAATCTATATTATTATTATTTTACATTTTATTTTTTATACAGGGTAGTTTTTTTTTAATTAAACGCACACTACCAGTGGCGGATTTAGGGGGGATGTCATTTCGATTTATGAAAAAAATCACACCAAAATTAGAATTTTGACTACAGTAGCTGAATATGGGGAGAGGGGCCGGGCTAAGCATCCGCGGACCCCTCCCCCCTTCAAATGATAGTAGATCCTCCCCTGAATACTGGGTACCGTTTACTAGGGCCCAAAACAAAGCTTTGGCAATCAGGTAAGTAGGCTACCCAGTAGTACAATGAACTAGTAGGCCTACTTACCCGGTACATGTAGTAGGCCCAAATAATCAGTACATGTACTTGTAGGTGCAGATAGATCTTGATAACCACGGGGCCTACATATATTTATTAATTTATTAGTATAATCAACAGTTTATAAGACAGATACCCCAGATTGGATTTGCTTACCAAATGTTTACGATATGATGATATAGAGATGAAAATATCTCCTATACATAAAGAAAACACACGAATAATGAGATGAAAGAAGCTTGAAGTGAACCGAGCAGGGGAGACACAATCTCGCGAGACTTCCCGATATTTATGATGTAAACAGCCGCCATTTCCAAGAGAGTGGAAACTTACAATCCTTCGATGTTTAGAGTTAATATCATGTTTCTGACTCCCTGAAGCACAGAGTATCTCTATACTGATATCCAGATTTGATGGTGAGTTTCAAGTCTTCGTTGGATGGACGATACCCTTAAAAGTGTATTTGATATTTCAAAACTAACCGGAATCCTTGGTATTTCCGAAGTCACTTCAAGAACCAAGAAATGCTTACAGTTACAAGTATATTTACAGAGTAACGCTATAGGGAATGACAATGCAAATATTCAATGGAGGTAAACATTTATTTACAAGTTTATATGTTATCTGGTCGACTTAAATCCGTATATGCTTGTAAATAGTATATTCTTTAAGTTACATTTTAGTGCCCATAACATTATGTCCCCATAACAGCAAGAACTAGGATGTGACCGAGCGGCTCATAATGAAGTCCTAGCTGTCTAGTACTATAACACCCGTCTAGCTGGTTGTCAGCTATCATTCTGTGTGTTGTAGACATCTGTTCAACAGTTCAGTACACGATGTTCCAGTTGGATGACACAGATGACTTGGACTTTAGCTTGGAGGAAGGGGTAAATATGTAAAATATCATATGGCATAATGTTTAAAATGTGACAATAAAATTAAATCAATTTGAACTCTGTGACTTGACTTTATCTACCAGAAATGTGTGTCATTTGTTTGCTACTAAAACAATTTGACTTATTAAAGTTATTTACAAAGAATGATGAGATAATTGTTTTAAAAGGCAGTCACATCTCATGGTTTAATATATATTTTACTAGTTGTATTTAATTAACTGCTAATTGTTTTCACAACTCATATCAGCTAGGTATTTTTTAAATATGTCATAAATGTGTTCATTTGATTAGTAAAATGAGACCATTTATATGATATACGACATATTGTAGAGAAAACATTATCTTAGTGTTCTCTATATTTTAAAGGACTTCCTCAGTGCTGCGTTCAGCACAACCAAATCAACTGTGCAGAATAAAAAGAGAAGTAGCTTTGAGCTTGGCTATGGGGATGGTGATGACTCTGGCACAAAGAAAGCTAGATGTACAGAAAGTGGTAGAAGAGGTACAGTAAAAAATTTGTGATAAACTCTGGGGTAGCGCTAACACTCGCCAATTAAGCCAAATGCTAAAACTGACTGAATTTGGCTAAACAAAGTAGGGTTGATTTGACTGATTTTAGTCAAATCTAAACCATTTGGACAAAAAAGCGATGAAAAAGTAGTAATTTGGCTAAATGAAAAAAAAATTGCTAGTGCCACCCCAGAAACTGATATATACACAGTTTGTTTAAAATACAGGAAAAATTCTTTGTTTGGTGTGTAGCCCTTGGCTTTGTGTTGAAAATTGTTGATCTTAGAGTTATTATTTAAGTGGTATTTTTCATTTTTGTAATGCCTAAGCTCCTCTCGTAATCTGCATGCTCCTTTAACCCTAGCTTTCCTGTGCTTTTGTCAGTAGTCTGAGTGCATGTGCAATTAGACAACATACCTAGTAGCATAGGCCTTTGTGAAAAATATCGATAAATTATTTTAAAAAAATAATAGAAATAATGATGATACTCTCTATATATTAAGGCATTTTAAGCAGTCTATGAGAACACTGATCTTGTCATATTAACTCTTGAGTGTTCTTTGATTCTTTGTAGTAACTGACCCTACATCATGTGACCAGGGACCTCACACCAGGGGTCAGCACCGTCCAGGACCAGAGGCTGTTCCCAGTGACCAGAGAATTCAAACTGACCAGCTGCAAGCCATGAACACAACCACAAAGAAGAAGTTCACATTTAAATCTCCCAGAGGGATTCGACCGAGTTTTAGTTCTAACTCTGCGACTGTTCCCTCCAACTCTGGACTGAGTGAAAGAATGCCATTGCCTTCCATAGTTACAGACTTTGATGAAAGCACTGACCACAATGGATCAGCAAAGTTAACAGGGTCTGGAACCCATGGAGAATATACAAAAGATGGAAACACTAGTAAGGCCCATGGCTATGCTTTAGACAGCTTGACAGCAGAGGAGATAGCAGTGTCATGTGACCTGGACCAGTGGTCAGATGATGACTGGTCATGTGACAGGAACTTGAAGAAGAGTGGTATTCTGGGTAATGAAGGTGACCCAAGCAGCAGCTGCAGTGGACAGAAGTCGGTGCTGCCTTCTATAGAAAAGAAAGTTTCTGAAAACGTTAGAAAAGCTGGTGAATTGGGAAACAGGCAGTCTGATAATTCTCTGTCTGGTATTAAATCTGATGGCAGTAAGGACTGTAAATTTTTAGCATCATCTGAAACTAACAGATATTCTTTAGGAAAGAACGCAGTGGTAAATTCCATTCATGAATCAGTGTCTGCGAATAAAGAAAGTTTGGATTCATCATCATTTAATGGCGTATCACCACAGACAGTGCCGCACTGTTCTGGCAGGTTAAGACCTCAGACAGTAACACCATCTACCAGTAAGTCATGCTCAGATACTAAACCACTGTTCAAAAATGCACTGGGTTCACAAACATTAGAGACACCCACATGTAATAATAAATCATCAACAATTCAGTCATCTAGTAATGGTTTGAGATCACAGACAGTTGCTCCCTCTAGCAGCATGCTTAGACTGCAGACAATGGAGACATCTGGTGACCCGTCCACTCCACAGAGAGTAATGCCATCTATCAAAAAGTTGGGATCAGAGGGCCATACGCCATGGGGTGAAGTGCAAGCATCTTCAAAAAAGAAGAGAAAGTTTCCAGGCCCAGCTGGGCTTCTGCCAAAGTTGGTTAGTAGAGTTTTGTCAGTTAGGGTGCACATTTTAGCCTTATTTATTTATTTATTTATTTATTTATTTATTTGTCTGTCTGCCTGTCTGTCCGTCTGTCTGTCTGTCTGTCAGTCTATCTATCTATCTATCTATCTATTTTTGAAAACATTTTAAAAGTAATGGTACAATTTTTTAGGATTTATAATCTTACATATTTTATTATTTGATATTTGCTGCTCAACTTGTTCCATAAATTTTTTGTCTGAGTGTTTTAGTCTTGAAACTACCGGTAAGTAGACCACTAACTGCAGAGAAAAAAATGAAGTTGGTCATATTTGTTTTTGCATTTGGCATAAGTATTGTTTTTTGGCTATTCTATTTCAGAGTAAGGAAGCAGGTCTGTCTGATACCAGGCTTCCAAGTCCATGTGTGCCCACTGTGGTTGCTAAGGAAAACAAAGTAATAAACTCTGTTACAACTATTGTTTCTTTAAATCAACAGCTATAATCAAAATTATTTCCATTTTATTTTGGCATCTCTCAAAACACCTATAGGTGGAGAACTAGTCTCAAGTGGTTGATTTATTGGATAGAAATGCTTCACACATACAAACACTAACACACGAGTAGGCATTTGCTCAAATTTTGAAGCATTTCAGAATGTATTTGACTTAAGACAGAAGACTTGACGGGCTGATGAGATAGTTGTATAGAAGTAATTATCCCCCCTTAATCAGCAGAGCATCTTGAGTAATGTCAGGTAATTTTACTGCCAAGAGTCTATTGTAAAATTAAATATTTAAATGATATACGAGTCATATGTGTTTAAATTCGTGTTTTTGTTTTCCTTGTAAAATCCATGCACTATATGTTCTCATCTCTTTTGCAGACGCCCCTATTTCCCTGCAGCCAGAGTTCACAGGAAGTGTTTGGTGGAGCCACCTGGAGGGCTATGCTGCTTGAAGTGGGCAAGGCTGACTACGCCGCCATTGCTGCAAAATATAGTCTTGCAAATATTGTCAGGAAAGTAAGTTGTTTGAGTTCAGGCAAGCTTTTCTTCAATCAGCAACTGGGGTTATGCAGACACATCCTTACTGTTAGTAAAATCTCTCAAATTCCAAATGTGAAGTGATTAATTGAATTTATTTATTTATTTATTATTTTTATTTTTTTATTTTATTTTATTTATTTATCTTTTTTTTTTTGGGGGGGGGGGGGGGGGGACTCCAGAGCAAATTTCTATTATATATATTACTCATATTTGAAACACACATTAATAGGAGTTTAATATAAGTTCTGGAAAAACCTCATCACAAATTAATATTCTTAGCTGCTTATGAGAGACAATTTCACATATTGGACAAGGGGTTTAATGGTTTTTATGTAAAATGGCTATAACTTTTTCATAATTTTGGTTAAAAAAAACATCTTGTTATTTTAATTTCAAAATTTCCAAAAGTAAACCCTCAAAGGTTACACATAATCACATAAAAAATTGAATATGTAAGAATTATGTCTGAAGGCTAATTTTAAATATTGTAAAGGAACCTCATGAGATATGTCTTATATAATGTTTGTCTTAATTGTCTCAGGCCAGCCAGAAGCTGTTACCAGATGGTAAGGTTCCGGTCGTGTGTGCTGTCATAGAGTCTATACAAGCAAGAGAGGCAGAGGCTAGTCTACAGCTTAGGGACCCATCTGGTAAAAATAGTACACAATATATTCAGAAATAAGTTGTTTTCATTGTTACACTGCTTATTATTGTTAATGAGAACAGATCTTTTGGTGAAATTTGTGTAACAGTGGTTAATGGTACTGAACTTGCTGAGGGTCGCAGAATTTGGGTGCATTCAAGTTTTTAAAATCATTTTTATTTATTAATTTCTTTATTTCTATTATTTTTTATGTATTATTATAATTTTTTTTTTTTGGGGGGGGGTAGTTTGGGTAATGTTTTTTTCTGAACGATGTCACCATTTATGTGTGTCTGTGTGTAAACATACCTGTAGAGTATAGGATTCAGTGTCACTAGTGTTAACATACAATCTTGTACCACAGGCACCATCCAGGGCACAGTGCACAGACAGCTGGTGAAGGAATACGGCACTCAGCTCCAGCTGGGCTCTGTGCTGGTATTGCGTCAGGTGAGACAGCACATCTACTGCAATGTTAAAGCAAAAGTCACTTGTAGTGCAGACTGCTGTAGATTTTAAGCTAGCTAAGTTGTTAAAATGNAGCTGGGCTCTGTGCTGGTATTGCGACAGGTGAGACAGCACGTCTACTACAATCTTCATACACTGAGGCTTCAGACACCCTTTCCCTAAAGGGCCTATTTCAAAATATGTCTTAAAGCAAAAGTCACTTATAGTGAAGACTGCTGTAGATTTTAAGCAATCAAAGTTGTTAAAAGGATTTTAAAGATTATTCTGACAATCATTTTGTGGCAGTTCAGAAATATACACCATTCATAGTCATTAGTAATATGTTCTTATACCAATGTTGCAAAGTTGACTTGCCATAGTTGGCTATCTGTTTAAAGCTGTCTTGATCTATGGCTAGGGTTCTGGCATACCAGATGAATTCCTTATTGGGGCCTCAGTCTAAGAGCCAAATTGAAGATTTTATAAAAGGAAAATATAGTTTTCTATTGTGTGGTGGCACACAAAACTGCTGTATCTGCTCACATTTCTCACAGCTCAGCTTGATCAGCGTTTCCAGGCTTTGTTAAAGTCTTTTTATTCCACTAGCCTTTGGGGATACCAGGGTTTATTATCTAGAATCCAAACCAAAACTGTGGCCAATAACTGCACAAATTCACATAGTTTTACTGGCCAGATTTTAATTGTACTGAGGTCAGTGCTCCATGGCTGGCTTTAGCATTTGGTAAAGTGCCAGTATTAGGGTCACGGGCTGTAAACTTTGCTATCTTCAGTCTCTTCGGTCTGTTTTTCATTATACCTATCTTGACATGGGTCATTCTTCAAGATGAGAGTCAGACAGTGCAAGTGAAAAATAATTTCCTGACACAGTTTTCGTACAGAAAAAAAAAAGAAGAAATGGATCAGGAACCTTTCTGTACCAAGATGTGTTTCCAGATAATGGTAGAAATTGGTGATGGTATCAAACATGTCAGCTTAAGGTATTTTTTATAACATGCTCTGTGGGAGTTTGGGAAGTCTTTAAAAGGGAATTATTGTCTTTCAATGTGGAGAAGTTGCTGATCCATGAAAGTATCACATCTCCAAAATCCCCCAGACATATTATTGTTGTGTCAGTGGATACATAACTGAAACCAAGTTGATCTAATTAAACATTTAAAGTGTCATAGCATCTTCACTTTTTGTCTGAAATTGATGTTTTAAAAGCAGAAAAGAAAATGGTTTTGTGGCATTTACAGTAATTACTTGATCTTTACAGTGCATTAAAGTTATTAAATTTTCAGATACATTATTTTAGAATAATAAAAATATATTTCTGTGTAGCATCTGTGGTGCTTTTTCTGTATAATATAGAACTAACTATAAGGTAGCCGGCTTTTCAGTTTTGTGGCTACCAGTCAGGGGGAGTTTTCTAATTTAAAGAATATATGAGAAACTATGAACTGTAAAAGTACTGTTAAATTCACAATTTTCCCATTGAAAAGGTAGAGTCATTGCCATATATTAGTGCTAGAACATCTGCGTTTAATCATTGACAATTAATTATTGTTCTTATTATCCTAACTGTAGCTGATCAAACCAGACAGTACACTTGAAATCAAAGTCGGTTCCCTAAGTCCTTGTTTTCTTTGGTGAGGTTAAGTAAGGTCTTAAATGGATTTTTCTTTTCATTCCCAGAGCTGCTGTCACTTTCTGTTCAGAGAGCTGTCTTATTGTGTTGACTAATGATTGCTAAGTTCTCATCCACAGAGTGTGCTAGAAAAAAAAACTCTGTAAACATGTAATGGTTTTTGGAAAAAAAAAGGAATTGCCTCTGTATTCTGAAGTGTTGTTCGCTTTGCTTCTTCTGCCCCCTCACGGCAGATAAGATATTGATAAGAAGTCTTGGTAATTGGGATGGGAATTCTAAAGGTCTGGGACTAATATCATTTGATAACTCGTAAACAATATGTAAAACATGGCATTCTATAAACAACAACAGTATTAGCTGGCTAAGATAATAGGATTTGGAATAGATTTTGATGAACGTTTAATTGCAATCAAGCTGATGTGTACACAGCTTATAAGGGGGATATTTAGGGTTGTGGAGGAGCAAGGGTGTCTGTAGTTAAATCCTATTCATTTTGACCACTTTGAATACACTGTATTCAAACATTAACATTGAACAGTATTTATTGGATGGTGCATCCCAGAGATTTGGGTTATTTCTCCCAAGTGACTAGATTAAGGACTTTGGCATTACTGAACCTAATATCACATAAGCAGTTGTGGACTTACAAGCAATATAAAGCAACATGTAGGGCAGATAGTGGTTATTATGAGAGTGACTGAAAGTCTGATTGCACAAAGTTATACAATTATTACACTGAGTTCTGTTTATTATCTTTACTCTTTAGACACATTTGTATCAGGAACAGTTGTATAAAATGAACATTCAGAAACAGTGTTCCACTTTTCTTTTATCGGAGCATGTCAGTATGTTTTTTGACTCATCAGTTGATATTGATTGAAGCAATGTTTTTTGATTATCAAGAAGCTCAAGAAATGCTCTTCTTTGATTTCTTATTTTACAATATGTGCAGTAGATTTAAAAAACATTCTCAACAATGCTTCATTTTGTGGGGAAAAAAACAGCTAGACTGGCTTTTTAAATACCCCTGCAAAAATTTGTCTCATTTAACATTCACTTACAATTCTCAGTCTATTCTAGAACATTTGGTGTATTTTTTGTACAGGTCTAATGTTCTTCTGTAATGAATGAAATAGTTCGAGAACTGTTTTTGGGGAAGTCCTTCAGAATGTTCTAGAACAGGTTAAGAACATTGGTTATTAAAAGAGAAAAATATTATGATCTAGGACAGATTGAGAACCAAAAGTGAGCATTAAATGAACAAATTTTCACAGGGGAAGAAACCAAATAATTGTAATATTTTTGTTGTCACTTCCAGGTGGGAGTGTTCAGCCCCTCAGCCAGGAACCACTACTTAAACATCACCCCCAATAACCTGGTGAAGATCTACAGTGGCAGCAGCGGTGGGACAGGGGAAGGAACAGACATTGGTGGTGGCAGCGGTGGGACAGGGGAAGGAACAGACACCGGTGGTGGTGGTGGTGAAAGTGGTGATAGGATCCAACGTATTACTGTAGCCTGTGACCAGAGTCTGAAGGACATTGTGCAGTCAGGATTAAGTATCCCTAGTGTGAGTAAGGTGGTACATGGAGTAGCACCAAGAGGTGAGGGTCAGGTATCTACTCAGAGTAACTCTGGTCAAGGGGCACCTGTTACTAGAATTGGACTTGGTCAACAGAGGCAGACTAATGACTGGTCAAATAGTAATGGTCAGCTGTCCAGAACACATCAGATAACCACTGGTCAAGGTTCGCCGACCTTAAATAGGCAGTCACCATCTTCAAACATGCAAAGCGGACTAAGGCAGAGCAATAACTGGAGGACTAGAGTGTCTTTGACTCCAGGAACAACTAGCAATATCCAATCTCCTACCACAAACTTATCATCACTCCAGGCGCCATCCATTGCTGCAGCACATGTTGTTGGACAAAAACAAAATCCTGCACCGTCAAATGTGCAGGGCAGCCAGTTTAAAACTGTCAGAACTTTTCAATCAGTTGATCCCAATTTGACCTCTGCTACAAATAAATCAGAGACGATGCCAGTGAATAGATCCTTGCCTGGTTTTGGTGCCAAAATGAATCAGGTTCGCAGTGCGCTGAACTCTCCCCCTGGACCAAGACAGCCCTTGCAGGGGACCACACTGAAGACATCTAGTGGTGGGAAATTTACCTTTAAAAAGACCGCAGGAGGCACAGGGAGTCCTGGGGGAACTAACTTGTCACCTGGGTCGCTTCAGGGCCAATCTGTGTTTAGTGACAATCAGAACTTGTCACCTTCATTGGTTCAGGGCCAAAAGACTGTGTGCAATAAAGGGGATTCGTTTTCTAACAAGATGGCTGCCAGCAAGGTTGTGGGAGTGCCTTGGGGTAAACCAGTTGGACAGAAGACTGCGGAAGATTTATGGATGGAGGATGGTGAGGCTATTTTACTAGATTTTCTTTTTTCTTTTTTTTTTTTTTTTTTTTTTCTTACATGATCCCATTCAGGTAGACCAATCGCACTGGTTGGGTTGGTCCAACTCTGCAGAGGATTCTCGCTAAATTCCTTTAGTGGAAACAGCTTAATTGTGTAACAAGCCTCCTTGAGCAGCTATGGGGTAATTAACCCAGATAAAATTATCCTCTAGCTACTTCAGGAGGCGTGTCATTCAGTCAAGCTAATTGCATTAAGCGAGAGACCTCTCAGAGTTGGACCACTCCAACTATTACAACGTGTCTATCTGAATGCTACCTATGACTGAATATTTTTAGTCATCCAATAGATATGAATGAAGAATACAGATATAATCAGATACGGAAACTTACTTTAGCAACTGACCGAAGTTGCACGATCAACCTGAGACTTTTCACTAGTTAAATGACCTGCATGGATTGGTCACCTTATGGGGTACTGAAGACTATTCATTACCTGGGGAAAGGTCTCAGGTTGGGACCTCAATGTTAATGTAAGTTCCAGTATGAGAGTTATTCATAAGCCTAGTTTGAAGTATATGTTAATGTGGATTAAGATTCAAATACTATTTGGAAAATGCAATTTGAACATACATTTGACCAACTGCAAGAAATTCGTTTCAGAAAAGTGAGACCTTAAATACATATATCGGTCTCACTTTTCTGAAACGAATTTCTTGCATTTCGTCAAATGTATGTTCAAATTGCATTTTCCAAATTATTATTATTATTGTCTGACTGGTAGAACGACAATTTCAGTTTGTCTGTTGCCACCTCTTTTGATACAGACTGGTATTATAGAAAAAAAAAATGGAAAAAGAAATCCTTTTACTTCCTCACAGGAATGCTTTTAACTCATTGCTTGATGATGCAATTGCTGAATAAGGTTATGCTTGTAACCATTCTACAGTCACAGTCTCTTTGTGTAAAGGGAATTTTGTTGAAGTACAGAGAATTGCGTGCAATTTTGAGATAAGATTTTCATGTTGAAGTGGGAATGTTTGGGAATCTTGCAGTGCTGTGATTACATGTAAGATTACAACGCCAGGGATCTGACTTATGCCATTCCACTGCTTAATCAATACTTTACTGTGATTCTTACAATCTAAACACTGATGCCAATTAAGAAAAAAAAAAATCGGATATTGCATTCAGTTTTGACAATGTTTTTGTATGCCATTGAAAGTAATCAAGAGTAATATCATCTCTGGTGATAACCCAGTTTAATTCAGCCCTTGACTACATTCAGGTTTTAGCATAGATTTACCTGATCGGATCTGACCCGCGTTGATTTTTCATAAATGTGATCCACTATAGATAAAAGTTGTTTTCAATATCCAGCACATTTCTTTTCAGGAGGCATAGAATATAATTCTCTTTTCAGACAAATTGGATGGGCTGCCTTTATGAAGTAACAAACTTGATATGCCGTGTTGTTTCAGTTCTCATTTTTTTTTTCTTTTCAGACAACTTGGATGAATTGTTGTGTGGGCTAGGTGATGACAACTTCTGATTCTCCAGATGGACATATCCTGTGTCATCGTGTTGATGCCATTCCTGTTAAACAGAGATTAATTGTTGTCAAACGCTACTTCATATCCTGAAATAACCTGTATTGAAAATGTTGACAGAATGAGAGAAGAGCATGCAGTATCGACGCCTTCATTTCAGTTTCTAGAAACTGTATCAAAAATTGAGGAAGTACAATAGGATGGTTCTATCTTTTTACACGGTGGTAGGATAATTGAAGAGCATTCTTTGTGCCTGCGTCAGTAGTTATGAAGTGCCATACATCTTTGACCTGAGGGGATGACCTTTTGAAGGTGTGCCTATAATTAAATGGTGTTTTTTTAGTGCGAATGCCATCGGAACTTCTCACTTATTCCTATAAACGTCTGTTAAATGGTCAGCAGCAGGCAAGATATTGAAAAAGGTGAAGGAGTGTTAATAAATTCCTCCCGTGTTTGAAAATAAATGGTGCAATTTGACACCTGTTCCTGAGGGTGTTAGCGTGATTCTTTTCTTCTCTTGGAATCTGTCTAGGCTATTAGAAATCTTGGAGAATTGAAAATATTTTGAAATTAAGTAGTTAGGCTCATGTGACCAAAAAGATAAGACTGCAAAGTTGATCGTTTGCATGATGGACATTTTGAACGGGAACTTTCTTTAAACGTACTTTAGTCAGTATGCTCGTGTGGATGCCATGTAAAACCTCAGCAACGTAGAAAACCCATCTTGTCATTACTCTACACCAGAGTGCATCTGGCTTCTGAATTTCTGTGCAAAATTTCTCACAGTACAGGCACCTGCAAAATCTGCCAGAGACATAATATGTGAAAATATTCCTGATGCCCTGATGGAGGGTATTTTGTAAACTGAGACTAGTGTACCAGTTAGGGAGATAGCTCTCGTGTTCAAGGCCTGTAAGGTGAGGCTCACACCTTAATTTCAAACAGGTGCTTTAGTCGGGTGCTGGATCAGTGGTTGAAAGATTACTGAAAATGAAAACGATTGGTTTTCAAAAACGTACATACAGTACAGATCTAGATATAATATGTAACATAGAATGTGCAAAAAATAGCATGTTGACGCTATCAAATTTATGGTGCTTAGAAAGAGAGATCATAATTAAAACTGAATAGTTAAATTCTGATGTAAAAGTGTGTTTTTCTGATGGATTTGTCAGTTTTATTTCTTGCATAAGTCATTCCTCGTGGCTTTAAAGTCGGATTGGCATCACTACTTTGTCGGTAACCTCACAAGGAAAGAAAGTCGAAAGGGGGGGAGGGCATTCACTCTGTGTACCGCTATACAGAGACTTGGAAGACTCGATATGGATTGTCGACTGAAAATAAATGCTTTTACATATCTGATCATATTTTATGGGGCGTTACCGAAAGACCCATGTGACAGAAACACCACCCTACTACGCTGCAGACAGATTTCTCCCGCGGAGGGGCGTAGCGCTGTGGGAAGCTTGAAATTTTAGTCGTTACGTCACTGCCAATACTACCTTCTCATGAACACTTCCCGGCTTTCTGCAAAAACACGAAATGTGGAGAAGTTGTTCCACAAATATCTGCATTAAGGAAACTGCACTTTCGCTTCATTAAACAACCCATCTCGAGAATCTTGCTTTTCTGCCTCTTAGCTGACACACCCCATAAAACCGTCGCACCGCCGGAAAGTGTTCAGACAACGCGATGATCGAATTACCGCAAAAATGGATGAGGCAGCACGCTTATGAAGCCGTCACAGTGGAAAGGGTTTTGTGACAAAATGCTGGAATCGGAGAAGTGAGCCTATGTAACAAAAGATTGAGCTTTTCTTGCATAACACTCGTAATATTTGTCTTATTTTTTAAAGTTATGTACTTTAAGCCTTTTATTGCATTTGTTTCGCACTTTATTTTTTTTAATTTTAATTTAATTTTATTTGATTATTTATATCATTATTTTTTATTCTACTTTAATTTGAATTTCAATTTGTTATAATTACAAAGATACACATACAGCCGCCGAATTTTCTGTTGCCCAACTAATCACTGATGACACATGGTGTGGATAACACACAATTAAAGGAAAAGATTCTGTGAATGAGCCCCTAATATACCCTCCTATTACAATTAAGCCTTGTGTTAATGAGACCCTAATATACCCTCCTATTACAATTAAGCCTTGTGTTAATGAGCCCCTAATATACCCTCCTGTTACAATTAAGCCTGGCGAGATGCTCCACCGAGAAGTGCGATTAATCAGGGGTTTCCTAGAAAGACGTCTCTGTAATAAAAGTAAACCGACTCTCGGGGTCATCTGGAGAACGCTAGAGGTGGGAGAAAGAAAATATTACTTAATTTCCTCGACGTCACCGCCCTGATTGATTTAGGGCGGGTTTACACACAGCCCGAATGGATCACACCCGAGACAACCCAGATAGCTGAGGCACCACTGTGTAAAAATTATTCGGCTATGATGCAGGACTCGTCAATCTGATGAAAGTAATAAAATTCAAAGATGCGTAAACAGAAAAAAAGTGCTTTGATGTTCAAGTGAAAACCAATTTGTATGTGATTAAATTGTTTCATGGCTTCTCTCTTTCTACGACATGCAGTCACTGTGTCCCGTTGAAGCCCGAAATGAAGTAGCTTGCTTTCAGTTGGTACCTTGGTCGAGCCTGTTTCTCTTTAGTAAACATGCCAAGGGGATGTACAGAAGACGTAATCAACTGCACTTCTAGCAGGTAATCATATTGGGGCCGTGTACCGAATTTTTGTGTTATTAATGCAATCAGCAAATTTTCCGGTCGTCTTCCTTAATATTTGTCATCGTTTGTAGTTGAAAACGCAGAATTATCGTTACGTTATACGTTTTTAGATCGCTTTTTGTCTGGCTGCTTGTTTTTTTTTTTTTTTTTTTTTTTTTTTTAAATTCTTAATTGGTGTACAAATACAAATTTTGAGGAGTTGATCTTGCATTCTTCACTGGGTGTAGCATACTTTTAGGATAAATGAAGAATCTATCTACGAAGAACAAAGAATGATTTAAATGTGGATAGAAATATCGTGTGCAGCACCTGAAATATTCGTATTGTATGATTCAATATCAAGAATTAGGTGGTGGAAAGCATTTAGGCGTGTGTTCGTTTTTCGCTAGTGTTTCAACGTTGTGCGGAATTGTTGCTTCTGAAAGAGGATAATTTGAGGAATATTTGTGACTGATTTCAATGAATCACCTCACGCTATACTGTTGGCTTCAAAACCTGCAGAAAAACGAACTGCTCAACTATGTACAATGTCCCGACGTCTATACCCTGAGATTTTTCCCAATCTGTTACTGGACAGAGAGTATAGCCTAGAATGGCACGAATAATAACGCATTGTGGTTATTAAGGCATAAATAAAACGAAGAGCACACCCCAATTTATAGTAGACAAATTGGTATAATAACATTTCAGTAAAAAAGAATGTACACATGGAAATTAACCCCTCGTTCCATAACATATTCACACATCATTGGATTACGGAGTCGTAATTCTCAGCAAGGGTCAAGGTTCCTCCATTTATCATTGTTATCGAACAGGGTGATCTGCTCATTCCCTTGAATCGAGACTTGCAAGCGACTGCCAAGTATTTTATACACGATTCTGTCTATCCATCCATCCATCCATCTTTCTATTTAATTTTATTTTTATCCTGTTATGCTTAGATTTCTTCCGCTAAAGGCTTTTTAAATTTACCAGTTATGCTTTTTTGAACATGCAGTGTATCTCTCTCTCTCTCTCTCTCTCTCTCTCTCTCTCTCTGGAGTTGTTTTGTTTAGACTATGTGTTCGTCTGTTTCCCACATCTAATAATGATAGATCAAGCACCTAACATTCATGTGCTTGGGTCCCAGATGAAGACATTGATAACTAATCTGTGTTTGGTTCGACTTGAATAAAAAAAAGATATATAGATATACAACCGTTCTTGCCTGCGACGAAAGTACAAATATGAATGATAAATGAATTGAAGAATGATGCAAGGCACGGATTTAATCTTAGCATGTCGGCGAATTGTTTCCAGCCTCTCTTGGGACGTGATCTACAGAGGTGATTACAGTTTATTAGGACACGAAAAGAAAAAAAATGACAAAAGTACAGGATAATTTTGATCTGTGCAACTCTCTGCTAGCTATAGTAACAGTTGTGGCTGTTTTGTAATAATATTTTGACGAGATTTGCCCTTCAGAAAGGTGAATGTTGTCTACAGAAGAAGTTTTATTATCACAACAACAAGCGCTGTGTATGTAGGAAACATTCATCTTTATTGAGAACTTGTAACTGAAGTGATCAACGTTGATTTAGATGCTGTTAAGAAAGAATGTACATGTAGGTCGAGACAGACGCTGTTTAGGGTTACAATTGTACTTTAAAAGTCCGTGCTTTGCCAAACTAGTTATAAACTGAGCACGGTAAAAAAACAACTTTAAATTTTGGAGATATGATGTAACGTCTTGACTTTGATTTGTCGTTTACAGTAAAAAGCAGCTTAATGTTAACATTATCAAATTGCAATTGGTTGATCATCCATTGTATTAGTCAAATTTGTCTTTGAGGAAAGTGTCGCTTTCTGGCTCGGCCTTTGGGAAGGTTGTAGGACTGGTTGTAATCCTCCACTTCCAGTTTGTAAATCAAAGTTCCATATAATCACGACAGAGTGCTGTTAACGTTTTAAACAATCATTTGCAAAGAACACGCACACGCAAAGCAAGAAGTACATGTACAACTCTTTGCACAAAGCAAAGAGACGGAAAGGAGTTATCTTTCGAAAAAGGAGAAGATGGTTTGTTTAAGAACAAAACATTTTATTAAAATTGGCCTTCGTAGTTAATGAGTAACAATGTTACAAAATCTGTCGGAGAGATAATCCCCAAGCTGTAGGAATGGTGGCTTTGTTTGTTATACTATTTTTATACAAATACAGAAAATCAGACTAATAAACTTCATCATTAAGAGGAACTTGGTAAGCCCGGTACAAGGTTCAAATTTAGTAAGAATAATTAATCGTCTTTACACGCTTGCAGCCTACACAATGCACGTGCTCTAAGCTGCTTTTTCTACCTTTTATTCTTGCTTAATAAAGGTTATAGCGAGAAATAAAGGTCGGTGGACTTTAGTCACGAAGAGACGGAAAGATGGTTTGGATATTGTATAACATATGATGTGGGCGAAATGACGTGATAACAGAAATGCCAAATTATTAACCGTCAGCATGACCAGTTAATTTCTATACGTGCGTCACTACGCATCGTGACTACACATTGTGCATGTTGAAAGTGTTCACCATTTCAGTAAATCATCATCATCATCATCATCATTTAGAGCCTATAGTGTTCCACTGTTGGACAAAGGCCTCAGCATGCTTTTTCCATTGTTTCCTATCCTGAGCCTCGGATTTCCAGTTTGGCCAAGGTTTCTTCTTCCAAGACTTCCAGTAGTCATCTAATTCATCCCTCCATCGTTTGACCGGCCTTCCTCTTTTTCTTTGTCCATACCTTGGGGTCCATTCTGTAAGCCTGATTGTCCACCTATTGTCCTTCATTCTTTTGACATGTCCTGCCCATCTCCATTTCGTTTCTTTAACTGTGAGCAGTACGTCCTTAACTTTGGTCTGTTCACGTAACCATACATTCGTTTTCCGCTCTCTTGGACTGATGTTCAACATAATTCTTTCCATCTTTCTTACTACTTACTACTTGTAGCTTGTGTTCCATGGAGGCATTCAGTGCCCAGGTCTCTGAACCATAGGTGATTGCCGGCAGCACAAAAGCATTGAACACTTTCTTTTTCAGGCAGGTAGGAAGGTTGCTCTTGAAGATGTCATTGTGCTTCCCATATGCTGCCCATCCTGCTTTTATCCTTCGTTGGATTTCTTTCTCCAGTGTTCGATCACTAAGGCTGAACCGTTGCCCAAGCTACTCTTCTACTGCTTCTATCTCTTTGGTGTTGACCTTCACTGTGCAAGGGGTGGTTAGTTTTCAGTAAATCACCTTTTTAATTTCAGACATGCAGGTACACACACACACACGCACACACACGAGAGAGAGAGAGAGAGAGAGAGAGAGATTGGAAAAGTACATGTTGTAAGCAAGGTTTCTCTTAACAAATACCTGTAGGTCAATGGATTTCTTTTGCGAATTAAACCGAAAAATTGCGGCAATCGCATGCTCTACGTCTGTTCTGTTTTGAAATAAATACGCAATGAAGTGAAAACTAGACCCAGAAGATAACTTCTTGAAAACACATTATCTACTTAGAACCAGACAGATTACAATTGTACTACCTCAAATTGCGTGACACTCCTTCATTTTGGTCAAATGTCATGCCCGAGATACAGATATAAAAATAATTCACTTTCGCACTCACTGAATATCTTACAAGTGGAAAATAACGTAGAAGACAGGACGTGCCCGTTTCACGTGGGGTCCAAGAGCTTTTGCGTAGTTGCGAGACCATATTAACATGTGTCACGATGAAATATGTCCCTAACATGGCGTTTGTGGAGGAGGGGAGTTAATTTCCTTTAAGAAATTGTCCCGACAAAATACATCGGTACATTGGAATCATGAATTACCAGCCGATCTCTGTTCTGTCGATTGGCAATTGGCAGGATTGTGACGCGAAATTACATAAATGTTCTTTGGAAATTTTTGGTAATGAAAACAGGGTTCGTAATTGTCACTAGTTGCTTCAGATTGAACACAATATATCAAGGCAATCTTATCAAGTACCGTAGTTATCACCCTAAAATTATATATTGGCTCATAGCGAGTTAGCCGGATGTTGTCATTACATCATGCAGAGCGGCAACTCAGTACCCTCTACCAGGGCCACAGTTATTATTGTTGACATTTTTTGTTGAATCGAGAGCCAAAATGACTGTCTATATATCTATAGACATATCTGTGAATATCTGTGGAAAATCAATCTGTCGCCCTGGTAGAGGGTAGCAACTCAGTACCTCATGCAACTGCTATTACCGCACAATTCATCGACCTTGGCATATACAGTATATACATTTGAAATCAGTTAGGGGTTTCGTTTTTCAATAGATATCAAAATCGTCAACACGCACTTTTGTAATAGTAAAAGCTTATTAAATTGGTTCGAAATTCTACTTCTTATCACCCCGGACCTGCAACATGTGGCATAGCGACAGCATTATTATGGAGTACAGTGTACAAATTGAACCATATTGTAAGGCTTAATTGGTGGTGTCATTCTGCTCACTGGTAACAATCATTTTCTTACTGGAGCTCACTTACGTAAACTCGAATAGTGTCAAGAATTCCGAAGCTTGTAAACAGCAGCTGTATCATGTCATAATTTTAAGTGTTTTTATCGACGCAGCGGTACATGTACACGGCACAGATTGCGTTCCTTCATGTCAAGAAACGGTTTCAGTGTACGGTACGCCCACGATGAAGTATTGCCAGCCGTTGCCTTCCGTTACTCCAGCCCGTTAGAAGCACTTCAGGGGCGGATCCAGGATTATTTGAAGGGGGGGTCCGCGGATGCAAAGCCGACCCTCCCTCCCCTCCAACTTGGCGTGGGGTTCGGGGCCCACTGAAGGACCTCGGAAATTTTTGGTATTTTAGAGGGCGAACGCTGCCATTTGGTACGTTTTAGGACTATGATTCAGCTAGTCAAAATGCTGATTTCAAGAGGGGACCAGAAATCGAAGGGGGGGGGGGGGGAAGGACCCCCCTGCCCCCCCCCCAAATCCGCCACTGCACTTTGTACCACTATAAAATATCTTTGCAGCAGCATGCCTTGGTTTAAATACAGACTCCAAAAAGATATAATAGTTCTTATAGTTCATAAGGTCAAATAAATGCTCCAATTAAACCAGATAAGATATTTAATGGCGGGGTGGAGTTTTCTTTTTTAAAGGGGGATAGCATTACGGTTGTTCGTAGGTTTATGTCTTTGACAGAAGTTCTTCTGTAATCGCTTTCATTTATATAGGCTTTTCTGATTTGTTTACATTGTTTAAATGCAAAAACACGAATAGAATACTAAATGTAAATATACATCAATGCTCATGGATGAACGAATGAACGAATGAACAAACGAACGAAAGAACGAACGAACGAATGAATGAATGAATGAGTGGATAAATGAATGAATAGATGCAAAAAGACAAGCAAGAACAGCTGAAAGAAAGAAAGATTGAAAGAAAGAAAGAAAGAAAGGAGGAAATACCAAATAAAAATACAACCGATCAGACAGACAAACAGACAGGTAGGAAGACGAGACGCCCGACCGGCCGTGCGGACAGACAAACAGGCGTTAAAACACATATACAGATGAGTGTTGTGATTCAGTACTTATGGCCACTGTTTTTGGCATAACATCAAGCGCTTAACTCAACTAATAGACTCGTCAGAAATCAAGGCCTGTGGGGTTTACACAATGATAAACACTTCGTTAAGAAGCGTGCATATATCACATTGTTGTCAATTAATGGATACTGCATCATGCTCAATAATTGATTCACGTTATTTTGATGGCTTGTGATTCAATCATTCAAGGTAATTAGTTCTACTTCACGGATGAGGGATGTACTTTTACGATACCAACTTGATGTAAGCATATCCGACGCTATCAAGTCTCTGGCAGTAGTTATTCATGTGTTTATATATATTTCGTTGTACTGTACTTCAGAAAAGAAACGATGCTAGCCCATTTATTTTTATGCGCGTACGAATGTCAAAACTTGTTATGAGTGTGTGTTTTTGTTATTATTTCTCAGCCGTGTTGTACTAGTGAAGAAGTTGTTAAAGGAACCCATTAATAAACAACATAATTACTGAACTCGTAAAACAGTGTTCTCTTCGTAATCCAGACACCATAATCACCACTATAAAATATTCAATCTATATATATCTATGACTTAGTTTTCTAGCCAAGCAGAGTGGATTAGATGAATTTCTACGTTTTCTCTTGTCAAAACTGCGCGACATTTAAACGTTGTTTTTCCAATGCTTGAAGCGCAAGACATTTAAACGGGTATAAGAAATACGGTCGTGTTTAAAGAAATTAATATATAGCTGGAGATTAACTCACATTACTCGCCTTTTGCGTCTGATTTTATTTTCATAATGTTGTCTGAGTATACATTAATGATATTCAAAAGGTGCTATATTTTAATGATTTTAGTATATTAGCCATTATTGTAAGGCGCCTTGAGATAGAATGTAAGGCGCCATATAAGAATCTTATTATTATTAGGGGGGAATATACGCCGTGTTCAAAAGCGAACGCTCTAACAGGTTATATTAGGCTGTATTCCCAGAGCTTTTAGATCGATCTATCCCCGCNGTTTTCAGTAAATTACCTTTTTAATTTCAGACATGCAGGTACACACACACACACGCACACACACGAGAGAGAGAGAGAGAGAGAGAGAGAGAGAGATTGCATGGAAAAGTACATGTTGTAAGCAAGGTTTCTCTTAACAAATACCTGTAGGTCAATGGATTTCTTTTGCGAATTAAACCGAAAAATTGCGACAATCGCATGCTCTACGTCTGTTCTGTTTTGAAATAAATACGCAATGAAGTGAAAACTAGACCCAGAAGATAACTTCTTGAAAACACATTATCTACTTAGAACCAGACAGATTACAATTGTACTACCTCAAATTGCGTGACACTCCTTCATTTTGGTCAAATGTCATGCCCGAGAAACAGATATAAAAGTAATTCACTTTTGCAGTCACTGAATATCTTACAAGTGGAAAATAACGTAGAAGACCGGACGTGCCCGTTTCACTTCGGGTTCAAGAGCTTTTGTGTAGTTGCGAGACCATATTAACATGTGTCACGATGAAATATGTCCCTAACATGGCGTTTGTGGAGGAGGGGAGTTAATTTCCTTTAAAAAATTGTCCCGACAAAATGCGTCGGTACATTGGAATCATGAATTACCAGCCGATCTCTGTTCTGTCGATTGGCAATTGGCAGGATTGTGACGCGAAATTACATAAATGTTCTTTGGAAATTTTTGGTAATGAAAACAGGCTTTGTAATTGTCACTAGTTGCTTCAGAATGAACACAATATATCAAGGCAATCTTATCAAGTACCGTAGTTATCACCCTAAAATTATTTATTGGCTCATAGCGAGTTAGCCGGATGTTGTCATTACATCATGCAGAGATTGTAAGGCTGGTTTAATGTGATTTGTAGCGGCAACTCAGTACCCTCTACCAGGGCCGCAGTTATTATTGTGGACATTTTTTGCTGAATATTTATCTATAGACATATCTGTGAATATCTGTGGAAAACTAATCTGTCGCCCTGGTAGAGGGTAGCAACTCAGTACCTCATGCAACTGCTATTACCGCACAATTCATCGACCTTGGCATATACAGTATATACATTTGAAATCAGTTAGGGGTGTCGTTTTTCAATAGATATCAAAATCGTCAACACGCACTTTTGTAATTGTAAAAGCTTATTAAATTTGTTCGAAATTCTACTTCTTATCACCCCAGACCTGCAAAATGTGGCATATCGACAGCATTATTATGCGGTACAGTGTACAAATTGAACCATATTGTAAGGCTTAATTGGTGGTGTCATTCTACTCGCTGGTAACAATCATTTTCTTACTGGAGTTCACTGACGTAAACTCGAATAGTGTCATGAATTCCGAAGCTTGTAAACAGCAGCTGTATCATGTCATAATTTTAAGTGTTTTTATCGACGCAGCGGTAGATGTACACGGCACAGATTGCGTTCCTTCATTTCAAGAAACGGTTTCAGTGTACGGTGCGCCCACGATGAAGTGTTGCCAGCCGTTGACTTCCGTTACTCCAGTCCGTAAGAAGCACTTCAGGGGCGGATTATTTGAAGGGGGGGGGGGGTCTGCGGATGCAAAGCCGACCCTCCCTCCCCCCCCCCTCAACTTGGCGTGGGGTTCGGGGCCCACTGAAGGGCCTCGGAAATTTTTGGTATTTTAGACGGCGAACGGTGCCATTTGGTACGTTTTAGGACTATGATTCAGCTAGTCAAAATGCTGATTTCAAGAGGGGACCAGAAATCGAAGGGGGGGGGAGGACCCCCCTGACCCCCCCCCAAAAAAAAATCCGCCACTGCACTTTGTACCACTATAAAATATCTTTGCAGCAGCATGCCTTGGTTTAAATACAGACTCCAAAAAGATATAATAGTTCTTATAGTTCATAAGGTCAAATAAATGCTCCAATTAAACCAGATAAGATATTTAATGGCGGGGTGGAGTTTTCTTTTTTAAAGGGGGATAGCATTACGGTTGTTCGTAGGTTTATGTCTTTGACAGAAGTTCTTCTGTAATCGCTTTCATTTATATAGGCTTTTCTGATTTGTTTACATTGTTTAAATGCAAAAACACGAATAGAATACTAAATGTAAATATACATCAATGATCATGGATGAACGAATGAACAAACGAACGAAAGAACGAACGAACGAATGAATGAATGAATGAGTGGATAAATGAATGAATAAATGAATGAATAGAGGCAAAAAGACAAGCAAGAACAGCTGAAAGAAAGAAAGATTGAAAGAAAGAAAGAAAGAAAGGAGGAAATACCAAATAAAAATACAACCGATCAGACAGACAAACAGACAGGCAGGAAGACGAGACGCCCGACCGGCCGTGCGGACAGACAAACAGGCGTTAAAACACATATACAGATGAGTGTTGTGATTCAGTACTTATGGCCACTGTTTTTGGCATAACATCAAGCGCTTAACTCAACTAATAGACTCGTCAGAAATCAAGGCCTGTGGGGTTTACACAATGATAAACACTTCGTTAAGAAGCGTGCATATATCACATTGTTGTCAATTAATGGATACTGCATCATGCTCAATAATTGATTCACGTTATTTTGATGGCTTGTGATTCAATCATTCAAGGTAATTAGTTCTATTTCACGGATGAGGGATGTACTTTTACGATACCGACTCGATGTAAGCATATCCGACGCTATCAAGTCTCTGGCAGTAGTTATTCATGTGTTTATATATTTCGTTGTACTTCAGAAAAGAAACGATGCTAGCCCATTTCTTTTTATGCGCGTACGAATGTCAGTGCTTGTTATGAGTGTGTGTTTTTGTTATTATTTCTCAGCCATGTTGTACTAGTGAAAAAGTTGTTAAAGGAACCCATTAATAAACAACATAATTACTGAACTCGTAAAACAGTGTTCTCTTCGTAATCCAGACACCATAATCACCACTATAAAATATTCAATCTATATATATATCTATGACTTAGTTTTATAGCCAAGCAGAGTGAATTAGATGAATTTCTACGTTTTCTCTTGTCCAAACTGCGCGACATTTAAACGTTGTTTTTCCAATGCTTGAAGCGCTAGACATTTAAACGGGTATAAGAAATACGGTCGTGTTTAAAGAAATTAATATATAGCTGGAGATTAACTCACATTACTCGCCTTTTGCGTCTGATTTTATTTTCATAATATTGTCTGAGTATACATTAATGATATTCAAAAGGTGCTATAGGGGGGAATATACGCCGTGTTCAAAAGCGAACGCTCTAACAGGTTATATTAGATCTCCTCTAGCCGTAGTGGACTGAGTTTGGAGTCTTTAGAGTCAGAAATACTACTTCCGCCCAGACACCTGTATTCAATGTAATAAAATGAATAATAAACTGAGACAGTATGGGAACGGAGATCTTTTCAATGAAAATTTGTGTGAACGGGATCTAATAGCGTGAATCATTTACGATTTATCGGCTCTCTTCATTTGTGCCAATGGCCAATTAGCAAATCCTTTAACGAAAATCATCTCACAGTTAGTCACCTTAAATTGCACATCACAAGAGCTTCATGGTCTCTAGATTTAGGTTAATACACATTTCACAGGGACAATTACATGTAATGACGGCGCAGTCGCGTATTTCGTATTTCTGATTTTGCAAGCTAATATGTCTAACAAATTAAAGAATCTCTAAGTCAACTAATGAGAGAGATTGTCGTCACGGGGAACTGGGTTAATGGCTATCAGTCATATATTCAGTCTTTTGATCTATTTTTCAATCTATTTTCTTATCATTTTTTATCTACATCATTGCCGTAACCTATGTATAACGTATGTATATAAGGACATGATTTATTGCATTTATAAAGTAGTAAATGAAGTATAAATACACAAGAGGCAAAAAGTAGTGATCAGCACTGCCGACACCACTGCACTATGATCACTGACTTAACGTTACGACATATTATAAGTAATGGAGGCGAATACGGTTTCACCGATGTAAAGTATTAACAAAACGATATATTTTCCATTGAAAATAGTTAATGGTATGGTTTTCAGACAAGTTTCCATTTTTGTTTTCTCTTTCTTTTTTCTTTTATAATTTTTATTTATTTATTTATTGAAAATACTTAAATAAATACCAACCAGGAGTTTAGTATGATATACCATAGTTAATTCAATAAACCGCATATTATCCATTTCAATACACACAAAGTGACCTTTGCGATTGGAATTCTATGGAAGATCTGTTCTTTCTCATTTCCATCAATATATGGGTAATGTATTCCAAAATCTGTCGACAATAGACGATATCAACAAGCAAAATTGATAACTTTAGCCTTTAGGAAATCTTCAGTTTTGTGAAAGATTGTAAACACATTGACATTTACACCCGGTTAATTCAGGACTTTATATTGCCAATTTGTCTTAAGGTCCAAACTTGATCACTCAAATGAAATTATAATGATAAAAAACACAAGGGAGTGTTACTGATCGATAAGGTTAATAGATCAACAAAACAAATTGTTTCTGTAAGTTTTATTTCTTTTTGTACATCTTGTCTTGACAATTTTATTTGAAATTCATACAAAGATTAATTATTGTAATACAAACATAATACTCAACACGTGTACTGCTACTGCTTCACAGGCAATCTAGATTTGGAATGCATCGTCAGTTACATATATACTCGCCTATATGTACAGCGAATAACTTCAATTACTCTTTGTTTATAGGTCGGAATTTTCACGCATCCGAAGTGTATGATTGCGATTTCTTGGTGATATAAATCAAAAGATGTATAAAGATATCATTCAGCTCTTAGCAGTGAAATAGAATCGAAGGGGATATTTTCATTCGGATCGCTTATGTTTTTCCTCTTTTATTACTACCCTATACCAGGGCGACAGATTGATTTTTCACAAGATACATGTATTCACAGATATTTCTTTAGATGAACAGACAGACATTTTATTCTCTGCCTCTTGCTTCCATCTAGCCAAAAGTCACAGGGTGGCTTTTTTGAAAGTTTCCCTATAATATGTGCCACCTTTGTAGATGGTAGTTTATTATCAAGTCTACGTACATGTAGTTTCTTTGACCTTCAGTTGGTTTCAAGGTTGTTCCGGCTTTGGAATTAATGACAAGTTATTGAACCAGAATATTTAACCCAGTGCCTATAATTTCAATTAAAATACACATCTCCTACACCCGCTATCTTTCTGCCGAATCTTGCTTGATGTTGCTATCAGGAATGTGTTACTAAAGTTCCAACAGAGTGCATCGCTTATCTTAGCATTTGCTGAATTTATCGCTCTGATATTCATCACTGAAATAGATATATCAAATTATTGCATAACTGTCTCTTTTTGATACGCATAGAGTACCTAGTAATAAAGTGAATCTGCTTTTAGATTTGACGCCATTTGAAATGATGCAGAAGAGCTGACACATACCAATATATAGGCATTTAACACGTGCTTGATTATAATATATCCCGATTTCGAGCTTTGAAACGATTTCCCCTGCGGCATTAGATTTTTTTCAGGGATGATTCTTGAAAATATGTAAAAAATACATTAATGGTATACGTAATAGATCATTTGGTTTCAAACAAACTAAATGCACCAATGCTTTTTTACAGATAGACAAACAAAAAATCACATTTTCGTAATCAACCAAGACAGGTAAACCTGAATATAGACAAAACACTGACACTCAGTATCTCGAAATGCTTCGAGTCCCAATGCAAATGCAGCCTGTTTTGAGCGATTCTTCTGGTTTTGAGGTCAATAAAAGGTCAATAAGAAATCAAGTGAACGTTGAAGGGAAAATTGATCACCGACTCCGCTCCAGTGCTCTGGCTGTCATGATCCATCTTCCTCAACGGTGGGTACTGCCTGGCACCCTGCTTGTCTATGAACTAGCGGCGACTCTTCCGCCTCATTACCGTACAATACACCCCATACACGTGTGTTAAGTTTACTAGATAAGTCTGTGAACCTTACTTTATACACATGTATATGTAAAAACATATCCGAATTCTATTTATGAGATAATACACTATCACCCGAGTGTTATATGCCAGAAGACATCGGGCGTCAGCGACAGGTGTTAAAAGCAAATAACGCGAGAAGATGCCACGTATTATTTGACATACGTGCATTGTACTGAGAGAAAGTAAACGCATTTCACAGAGAAAACACTCCTAAAACCGAATTAAGCGTATATATCCGTGCATATTGGCCCGGTCACATAACAGCTCTAGGTAGGTATTGTATAAAGGCGACGGAAAATGTAACTGTACCCGTATGCTGCCGTAAAGGAGTAGTGGAATTCAGTTTTTTATACTGAATGTGAAGGCAAAATATATATAATAGTATGCCTATGTTATAAGGGTATTATAAACGTGTTGTCACATTCTGTTCTGCGACACTCAGGGCAAAGAGAATATTAATTGCTGACAGAGCTTGTCGTTGCCTGCCAACTCCCAATGGTTAATTGACCAATCTGTTTATTTTCTGATCCTCTTCTTTTGGTATGCCAAGGTAATTAAATGATGGGGACATTGGATTGATTGTTTTGATCTAGCGCACTCGGCAGGAAGGTTTTTAAAGGCGGTGACCTCGGCTTTATTGCTTCATTGTGATAGTACTTATTTTCCGAAGAAATTAATCGCCTTTTCATTATGATATGTTCAGCGTTTATTTATGATAAACCAAACAAATGATGGATTTGCGGCAGAAATACATGTACGTGTAATTTGACTGTTTGCAAAGCCGACTATAACAATTACGGCCGCTAAACCTTGCCAGCATAGCACGCCGTTTCTCCAGTTTAATTGGAACTTTGGTACTTAGACATAATGCATTAAGACAGCTTCAGATTTTGATTCAAGGGCAATATTAAAGGTTAAAAATTTTTAATTAATTAATTAATTTTTGGCCTTCCCGGAGATGAGTCTGAAGGGAACTGAAAAACATTTTGCTAATCTCAAGCCCATCGGCATTCCGTATTGGAGACAGCCAAGTATCAGCCAAGTAAAGCTAAGAATCCAGCGAAATCGATCTTAAGCTGTATTCCAACTGCCCCATGCATTTAGAATTAATCTGATAGATTTGTCATGCGTCTGTCAAGTGCTTATTTGGCAACGCTTAAAGCAGTGCTTGCAAATATTTTAAAAGTGAATCGAACAGATATGCATAGCAGCTGCAGATTGAGATTGACAACATATTCTTTAAGGAATCAAGCAGTGTAAACAATTAATCTTCATACACGAATATTTGAATGCATATTTCCCCTGGACATAGAGAACATATCCCCAGTACGTCCACTGATACGCTAGAGTACCCCGTGGGCGGAATATTGTCGAACAATTTTTGTGAAATGATACTTTACCTATTTGTCCAGACGTGATTGAAAACTTGGCCTTAGCTGATACTGAAAACACTCGTCCGTTGATTAACTAACATGTAAATCTGCATCCCAAGGCGGCTTATTGTATCAAATATACAGAATCTCTACACAAAACCCCTAGCGGATAATTCTTAGTAATCTTTCCGCTGCATCTATGCCAGTTGGAGATTTAACACTAATGTAGATATGTCTGTGCTTATAGAAATGTACAATTGTTTCATACGAAATTAAGTATTTACCGAGAAAAATTGTTGGGGCATTTTAGAACCATCCATATCACATATCGGTTCAATCCACGAACACTTAAATATAAACGCAGATTAAACTGGTTTTAAATATGTTTTGTTTGTTTGACGAAGTTTGTTGTATCCGTGATTTTTTCAACGTCTCTTAAATCCACCACTCTCTATACTTTAAAATATATCATACTTGTCCCAACAGATGTCAATGGCTGATGATATACTTATCAATCTCACATTTGCTCCATGAAAGAAAGTCTGTACGAAGCGGAATATCTTTAGCCTTTGCCCAAAAAATCCATAGTCACTGCCTCACATACAGTCTGTTGGATAACAGATAAATCTTCAGTGTTTAGTGACTAAATTGGTTAATTAACATTTTCATGCATGTCATCTTACGGGGGACGTCATAATTGCGGTAAAAATGGAAAAATCGGTTTCTCAAATTTTTTCTTTACCTGAGCACCCACGAACGCCGTTTAAAGGCCAATATAATGATACTATTTGGCACTCCAAAACCCTGCAAGCGATTTTCCTTGAAACACTAGATCAGATTTTATCGTTAATAAAGCAAAATAATGCCTTGTTTAATGAAAATCTGCAATTAGGGGCTCATAAAAATCCATAACAAAACATTTAATCCAAAATGACGGTACGGGATTGTAGCTCATACACTTGTGGTAAACATTGCCAATTTTCGTGATAAAATCTTGTTCAGGGATGAAGTTACGCCCCATACCAATTGTTATATCACCTCAGAAAGAAAGCTGTTAAATTGAAGATTAAAGCTTTAGGTTGCCTATGCGTATACATTGTATCTAGAAATACTAGTATAAACACCGATATTTTATAGGATATTTTTTAAATCAGCACGAAGATAGATGCATTTTTAAATAATTAGATGAAAAACCTAATTTTCCGTATCTGGATGATAATGAAGGGTTACAATACCCTTCAGCAGCAAACACATGGCGCCAGACAACGTGATCTCCAGTTATATAGCGTGATTATGTATAGGGTTCCATATGTTACCTGCCTTAATCAAGTCTTGTAACGGTATACTTTAATGTTTCTAGTAACACCACTTGTATAAGATTGCTATAATTAAACACAGACATGAACATTTGTCTGGGGTTCATCACGCTAAGTAGATACCTAAATCACGACTTCCTTTTACAAGAAAAAATAACAGCACGCACACTTACGTGCTTCGACTTTTTTCATTTCACCATTTTTATTCTAGAAATACCTTTTATAGGGATGTATGTGGGCAATATCGTATTTATTGTAATATTGAAGTGTAAAGTTAAAGACAAACAACACAGACGAACACTTCACGTGTGTGCGTGGGCTGCACGTGAATTCTTACATTTACGCACACTGTCCACGTGAACAAAGTTTACAGGACGAATCAAGCAATGTTTGATCATTCTACAACCGCCCCGCCCACTTTGATTAGATATACTGGATATAAGCCACAATATGTCTGGAAACATTTCGGAGATGGACAGAATAAATTATTAGTTAAGAAAAGACATATAAAGCGCACGTTTTCTTTTTCAAGCGTTCGTCGTATGACAAATAGGGCAACTGGGCATCATATGCCGGAGCAGACATTTTTTAAAGCAATTATTATTGATCAAGCGCTCCATCCCTGTTGATACCGCTGATGGATAACTACCTAAAGAGACGGTTGTTTCAGAATTATAACAAGTAATAGCAGCAGTTTATTTAACTAACAGATCCATATGTGTGTGTATGTGTGATAACGCTCTTTATGGCCAACCTTCTAGACGCCACCTTTCCAATTAAATAAAGTAAACAGACGCTGGTAATTACACTCCTTTTGGACCTCTGCCTAGAGGTTTAAAAAACATTATTGGAAAACATGCGACCATGGAAGTAAAAAGGAACCTAAGCATTAAACTGATTACATGCCACCTTATAGTCTTGCCTTCCCTTATCATTAGGATTTTATAAGAACAGGAAAAAGGATAATATTTTTTATCTTAATTCTGCAAGCGGTCTTTCAATATCATTTCCACAAATAGTTTTATTTATGTGCAACTTTCTAATGCCAACAGGGCACACAGGTGAGATTTTTTTCTACGAAGTTGGAGTTCTTAGGAGGTAAGAGATAGGCTGATGCTGTATGTTACCATGACACCGGGCGTATAAGGTTGCATTCAGAACAGAGGACAAACTAGTCCGCGTGCCAAATATGGCGACCGACTAAAAAGCTTGCCGTCTTATCCGCTAATAGACACTGAATAGATTCTCTGTGAGGAAGTATTAAAGTGGGTCGGCCATATTTGATCCGTGGACTAGTTAGTCCGCTGTTCTGAATGCGGCCTCAAAGAATTTCACCTCGTCAGGCTTAATCCTGCTACCGTGCACTAAATGCATTTTTTTATTCTTGTCCCAGAAAAAAATATTTTTGCATACTTTGATTCTTGGTTGTGTTTTACCAATGTTATAGTTTCGGAAAATAGGGTAATGCACTAAAATTAATTATACAAAATCCACGTTGTTCTTGGGTGAGTTTTGCCAAGTTTCGGAAAAATAGAGAAATGCACTGAAATTAAATATACAATATTCCCGTTGTGTCTTCATTTTCTGGGGGTCGGTTTGGAACACCTTTGTTTTTGTTTTCGTGTATCTGCCCATACAGTTGTATTATACAGGTAGCCAGGACAAACTTAATGAAGCCACATAGGTAATGGGGCTTATCAAATTGACTACTGAGCGCAAGGGCGACTTCTCCCTCCGGAGAGAGCCTTCAGATAGATGGCAGGTGTAGTTATTAACTGCAACTCTCAGACAAGAGTCAGACAGGGTTGATAGAGCTCATGATAGCCTGCTTTCCTTTTAAGATCGTAATGAGAGCTCCCGTCTGTTTGTAGAAGTACATTCTACTATAGACTGAGGCAATTTGTGTGCGTTTCTTTTTCCCTATCGAGGAAAAATACTCCGAAAGATCAATAGTTTTCTTGACTTGTTTTGTTTTAGAAAAATAAACTCTCTCATAATTATGTCAATTTACTGGGAGTTTGAAGCCGCTTGAATACCGTCATGAGATACGTCCCGTTATTGAAGAAAGTACGCAAGAAAAACAGAAACTGTTTTTTAACAGACCAAGAGAGTAAATGTCGACTTCCTTGAGCAGACAAAACAGTTACTTGGCTTCATTCCGTTCAAAAACAACAGGCCCCATTACGAATATTTGGTAACAAAATTTCATACTGAAAATGATAAACTATCGAAAAAAAAAAGCTTTTGTACGCTTAAGGAATTTTCGACTTAAATCGGAATCAGAGTGGTCTCTGGGCGAGAAAAAGTAATTTAGAAAACAAAACAGAAAACTTTTTTGTTTAGGTTTTTAATAAAAAATTCAAATGCGTGCTCACTTCTGTTTGAAGTCCCCTATATATCTTGTTCTCGTAGCAGATATTTTTTCTATTCTGGATAGTCTAATGGTTGCTCCACTGTGCACACAGTGTACACGGGCCTTCGCCCAAGGTGCGTGTCTCCTTATACTTACACTTTTACTCTAATGTGCCGAAGGAAGTCCCTTTCAAGATAATAGCTGCACTGCTGAGTTTTGGTCGATTCAGATAAAAGTGAAATATCATGTAACAACCCAACGCGCTGAGGTAGCCCATTATGGGTACTAAAGTACTTTAAATGTCTGGCGACTTTTGTGAATCAAATGCCAGTCACCATAAAGGTATAGATCAGTTGCAATAAAGTAATTACTTGTGAATGAACGACTTCCGGATAAATATTTACAAATCGCTGCTGTGTTGTTCCCAATTTCTTTTTTAAAGGGTAAACAAAGAAGAATACCATTTTAAGAAATTCAGTCGGACCGTGCGAGTAATTAACTAAGTGTAATCGACTTGAGCTCTACGATAACCGTGTTTGCGTCAAATAATACGGTAGGATAATTCGGTCAATTGTCTTCTTAGATTCTTTTCACAAGTTGCACATTAAGCAAATAAAGCATATACAGGGTGACCTTAAAAGATTTATCAATTAAAAATCATCGCTATCATTTCCATGAAATCGCAATTCAAATTAATAATTCGACAATTGCAATCACAACCCACAGATCCAAGGCACAAACAGCGATTTCATTAGGACTGAAGCGGAGAGAGAGAGAGAGAGAGAGAGAGAGAGAGAGAGAGAGAGAGAGAGAGAGATGTATATTACATTACTGCATAATTACATGTACATCCATACAAGACTCATGTATGGCTTTTTGGATTTATTGTATTCTCGAAACCAACAATGTATTCACTCGCCAAAACAAAATTGCATCCTTTCCACAGCTTCAGTCTCGCTATTCATCGCCTACTGTCTTCTACGCGACTTGCTTGCACACACCGCGCTTAGCTTGCAATGCCATTTGGAAGACATGGTTCCATCAGGTTGTTCTGAAATACTAGTACAGGCCAAACCTTACCAACGCATTTTAATGTTAAAAGGCCAGCAGGTGGGTCCCGCTGTGGTGGTCCGAATAACGCACTCTGACTTTTTGTATATTATTTTATGCAGTGCACCACTGAAGCATACATCCGGAGGCATCACCTTTTTATGAAGATATGTTATTTGCCGATTCATCTTCAAAGAGAGCGCTGTTTTGCCTGCCACAATTACAGGCACGGATCGAGTAAGCCGAGAAGTGCCGAAGTATGCCGAAACGGATTGTGCTCGGTTTTGCCTGTTCATGAAAGTCTATAAATAAGATGTCTAAAAGGTATACTGCTTTAAACAATTGCATGTGTTGTTGTAATCAGTTGCGGTTGTACACGGATGACTTTTTACACCAAACAGCAAATAAAGCTTATCTAGGATGATTTATTTTTGTTACAAGTGAGATATCTTAAAGTGCTATTTAAACTCCAGTGGGGTTTGTGTTTTTTGGAGAAAGACCTGAAGGAATTCACAGCGAATTCTCAAGTGTTTTAAAAGTTGATCTCGTAGGGATGTAACAGATAATTACAAAATGTGAGCATTACGTTGCCAATTTCAGCAAACATACCAGAAGGCTCTTCTGTTAGATTCTTGGAATATTTTGCTAGTTTATATTCAATTTTACCGTACACATTTCATTCATTTAAAATGCACTTCGTTTAAAGAGTCCGTACTAAGATATCCCTCCGCAACCCGCGAAGTTAATTTTTTGATTAAATAAAAATGGCATTTTAGGTCAACAATTCTCAAAGACCTGAATACGTTTAATAAGCCATGAAGAAAAGGTAAATGATCTTGAGAAAAATCGGCACTGTTTAGTTATTACATAATTGTTCATCTTACCGTACTCTCAATCTATTAAAACCATAGACAAACTTGCAAATTTCATGTGTCTTTTCATTCCCACGAAAACTACCCCGAACTGCCAAGAAAACAAAACGCTATGAGAAAAAATTGATGGCCTTTTGTAACAGTGATATGCATCATATCAGTTATATTTCTAGGTAAATTTTAAAATCTTTCCTTTTTCGGATTTCATTCAAAGTTTCAATAATTGTTTCTTCAAACAAGGCCTAATATCAGAGTTGTTACCTATGCAATAATTATTTCGATATCTGCTAGGAAAGTTTCATCCGGGAACCATGATGGCGACTTGTGAGGCATCGAAGTATTGGAGAGGTAACAACTCTGATTAAGCTGCTGTTTAAACACACCATTTATTGTAATTTCAGTGCATAGCCCACCTAATGAAACTCTGTGTTGAGATTGCTTTCGTAATGTTGCACAAAATGCATGTATAAAGCAGTTTGTGAAGTTATGCGGAATAAACAAAGAAACAACGAAGAAAACTTCGTGCCGATTTATAATTAGAAATCTAATGCATTTACATTATTCACTGGTGAGATACGACATTGCCATAAATATAAAAAATGTATAATCCATCACTGACTTTTAAAAATTACCAAGTCTTTGAAATTTTCAAATTGTTTGAATTATACAATTCCCAAATAATCCGAATAAATCCATTCAAGAGATCCTAAGCCTAATTATGGAAATCCCGCGAAGTTGAGTTACCCGAGATTACGTTGCAACGTTATTCATTAGCTTATAGATTAATCAGAAGCGCTCTTATTACTGATATCTCCCACGCTTGAAATGCCATCCCGGCTGCGTGGGGATCTCGTTCTGGATAACGTGCGTAGCATACAGTGAATTCCAGAAAGAGGTCTCCATTAGGATAAGAGTTCTCTGAAGCGCTCCTTGATCTGACAAATCGTTCTGATGCCTGGATTTGCTTTTGTTATCGACGATTGGATAGGTTATGTAATACTGCATTACTGTATTGACTTTTGATTACTTTTTTCTCCTTTGTGTGTGGAAGTGCTTAAGAATTCTAAGATAACCTTTCTAAATGTGAAGACGTACACAAACTGTATTATATCAAGCAATGTAAACATCCCACACGTGTTACTCGTTCTTAGCTTGTTAAGTTTTCGAGCAATGTATCAACAGCGCCTTCTAATAACGAGTGTTTCTAAAATAACCCAATGACTTCTTTTTTTATTAAATCCATTATGACTGATACCGAATATTCCTAATTCACACACGGACAAGTCACGCACGGTACTAGTGTGAGCTTGACTCCTCATGACATCCTGCAAAACACATTTTGTGTCCACATGTTTCCGCATATATATTTTTACGCGAAATAACTATGTTGTAATTTTTACATGTTTTTGTACCTGCACATGTACTGCACAATATTACCGTGTTTGTCCATGCATTCATATACATGTACATGTACAACTGGGACGGTAACCCAGCATTTGTATTTTAAGGTCTCACTTAGTATATATGAAGCACAATTCTGTTAACATCAGAGTTTTAAGAGGTAATGTTTCATCACGAATCTTTGGTGATGAGAGTCAGTTCATGCATTTCGTGTCCATTGTGTTGATCTACACGTAACATCTTTCCGTTGGAAAGGATGGAATAGGATTCCGCTTTGGCGCATGCGTGGCAATTGCGTGGTTCAAGATACCCTCCCTTTTTGGCAGACGACCCCTGAGAGCTTCGCCATGACGACATCAACCTCGCTGTTCTTCGGGGTAATAAGTGGAGTCGTATGCAACAGTACTGTAATTCGTTCCGAAAATTTGAACCAGAAAAAGCTGTACAAGAAAAAGTTGATGCAAAAGTTTGTGTAGTACAGCATTTGCGAGAGGAATTGCATTATTCCGTCTATTTCTTGGGCGACGTAGTTTGGGTTTATAAATTTCAACATAAGGTGGCGAAGCCTTATCACGTAGCTGGGGACACAGAGCAATAGAAACACCACAGATACAAGTAATAACATATTGGTTATGTTCATTTGAAGATGGTGTCTGGCTCTCTCCGACCGGAAGTGCATTTTCGGCACCCGCATCATGGACCCGCGTTTCTTGCTGGCTATGATTATAATGTAGGCAATCCTTGCATTGAAATAGAACAAAGATATAGACGGGATGAGGAGGGTCACTACAGTGTCCACGTAGTTCAGTATGTTAGCCACTTGGGGGTTGTCGTAATTCGGGACGCACCTCATCTCTTGAACCGAGACGGTCGCCATGGAGACGCTGTATCCGCCAAACGCCACCACCGCCAGAGTGACGGTGACGAGAACCGCGCGCTGCGTCGTGCACATCTCGGGCCGCTTTAGCGGGTAACAGACGGCTATATAACGCTCCACCGTGAAGCTAACGACGTACCACACGGAGAGAAAACTAAAAACATAGGTCAGGTAAACCATCAGGCGGCAGCTGTGAATTGTTTGATTGACGTCATGCACCCGCTCTATCCAGTCCCCAAACAATATACAGAATAAGAATCCTGAGTCAGTCAACGCCAGCGCCGCTAAGTAGACGCTGGTGGACAGCTTGCGCATCCCCGTGGAGACAAACACCAGGAATGAGACGCCGTTGCCTATCAGTCCGATACACACCACGATAGGAATGAAGTACTTGTTGCTGGCCGCTATCGCGGAATACATGGGCCAATTTTGGCTAATACCCCCATCACATCCTGAACCGTTAACCCCAAAGGTTGTCAGCCCCAGCGAGGCGTTCCCCCGCTCGAACAATGTCTCATTAAGCGTTCCGTCCAATTCACCGAGACCGCTGCTGCTACTATAGCCGCTAGAAGCTTCGTCGCAGATGCTAGACCCCATTTCGGCGGCGTAGAAACTGTTGTACATGGCCATTGAGTCTGCTAATGGATTTACATCCTATATCCCACTATGTCAATCTGAAAATAGAAAAAGAAAAAATATTAACATATCTCAAATCCCATCGCCATCAAAATTAATCTTTTTTGTAGTGGTCGTGTTACTTACTGAAATAGGATACCTGCATCTGAAAGCTGAGGGAATTATAAATCGATAAACATGCACAACCCAAGATCAAGAAATACTGTTTTTTAAGCACTGGTTAATTCTGCGGCCTATATCCCATTATATGGCCACCATACCACCAGCACTATTATCATCATAGTCACTATCATCATCATCATCATAATCATCGTAATCACTAGTCATACTACTTCAACCGCCTTCCTCCGAGTTCAGTGTTACTGTGCCTTCTGTATTATAAGACGTCTTCCTGGCAATAGAATAGAATAACAGTGAAAGGTATCGTATAGAGGACATTCGCTACCATGCGAGACCAATATGACACCCCGAGAAACCGACGGAATAAATATCGAAAAAGGTGTGACCAGTCCTGCCAAAATGAAATAATATTCCATCAGCTGTGACGTACAAGTGCGTTAATGTGCCTATTTTGTTTACTGGGCGTCATTTTGTACGCGGAAGGTTTTTTAGAAACTTGCCCATTAAAATCACCTTTATCACGCACTCGATTTTGTTACCTGTTTTTTCAAGAGGACTCCATATTCCTCCTGCTGTGTCTGTTTGTGTGAACCTACGGCACCGCAGCATATTACTGGCCTCAACCTTTACAAAAGTCTCATTGATATCCCACTTAATACCTAAATCACTGAGGGCCACAGTGTGTCAAAATTGAGATGCCGTTATTTTTCTTGGGTGATTTAATTTTGGTAAAAGATATTTAGGCGACTTTAAGAAAAACATAGCGTTCGTGGACAATTGAGCTCTCAGCGTGTCTTCGTGTCAATCAAAGTCGCGCTCTTTAATCATGGCTGCGGATCAATACACCTTTGATAGCAGATTTAAATAAGCCAGATCAAAATACTTTTCTATAGCTTATAGGTACAAAATGATGACCAGTGGGAGTCGAAGTTCGCTGACCCTAGTGGACATACACAAACAGAAAGGTGCAGCTTAATTCAATATCACTAAAATAGTATGCGGAAAATGAAGTAAACAAAGCCCTCAATTAAAAGGTAAATTTCGTTCATGAAAAATAAGGAGATTGGCGTATTTGTTTATTGGACACGGTCAAAAGGGTGCAAAGGCACTTTTAATAACTTCAGGCTGTAAACGTGCTGTTTGTTTTAAAAAAATATTTATGCGATCAGCAAACGAAATTGATATCATTTCAGGAAGTTTATCTCCAAACTCTTTTTTGGTAGAAATGAGAAAATAAAAAATAAACCCCATCTTTCCTGTATGAATGTTTTTTTTTTTTTTTTTTTTTTTTTTTTTTTTTTTGACAGAAACCTGACACAGGATATGCTATTTACGTGCGTGCACGAACTTATAGCGTTTAAAAGCGTTTTGTTTTCTTTTCTTAAGCAAACAGACAGAGCACGCAACAAAAAGAAACGAGAGAGCTGCAAGTTCAGGATATGACTTTGAAAGTTTGGCATCCAGATATGACTTCTTGATGGCCTTGAATAGGAGAACTGACACTAAAACAATTTTCAAAAGACATGGTGATTCATGATACGTGTGGAATTTAAGGCCCATGGATACAAGTACCAATACAGTGCTCTTATGAAATATCGGTAACTGCAGTGTTTCTGCGCCTGATAAAATTGTACGACAATATTTGCAATTTATTTGCCCATTCTCACAGCTGTCCACAACCGGCGAACCAATATAAGATAATACAAATGTGGCAGGAGCCCAAAAATCTTAACTGTAAATGTGCATTTCATTTTCTTATTAACAATCTTAATATCATTTTCATTGTTTATAAAGTTGCCACAGTTCTGATAGGGGCGGGGTATTGTTTAAACCAATAGTTTGTAAGGCGCTCGCTTTTGTTTACGTATTGCGTTTAAAAAAATACCTAGGTTATAGGCCTAAAGATTAACCGAGACTTCCGCTAGTTCACATTCATACACTGAAAACTCTACTGAAATCAAATGATAAGCGCTGAAAAATCGTTGTGAATACAGGTCGTCAAAGCTTGCTGTTTGAAATGCATGCTATTTCTTTACTATAGCCTACCTAAACACAAATCTACCATACCAGTGCGATCAACCGCTGATTTCTCTACCTGCCTTGACAAATAAACTTAACCTGATATACGGGTAAATCATCCACCAGTGTAGAGGTTGGCTTTCACGTACTTTCGGAGTAAATAAAACAATTAATCTAAAATGATTATCCTAAAAAGAGAGACGCATTACTGAGTTATGCACGTACTCGGCGTTCTCTGCGTGGCGGATATTGTTTTACCCCTCCTTAATAATGTTATGCTGTCGGTGTCGACTGACAGTCCTGTTGCCTGTAGATAAAAAGTGTGAAAAATAGGGTCATGTTAAGCCCCCAAGAACCAAAATGAGAAACCGTCAAATTAGCTCTGCCAATTAAGAAGGCTGTGTTTTCACGTCCGTTGTCTGTCTGTTTGTTTGATTGTTTGTTCATCATCAGCCTAACTCTGAAAGTTATAAATGGGATTTTGATGACATTTTCAGGAAATGTCAAAAAAGAAATAACTTGAAAGAGATTCGATTTTGGCGATGATCCATTTATAAATTAACGATTAATCATGAGTTAATTATTCGTCTTGGTGGGGGCGTGCGCTCTCTTGTGTGCTTTCATAGTTTCTGGTGATTTTTCCCGAGCTTCTCCGACTATCAAAGTCAGCAAACGAGCTCTGTTGTGGACAATATTTTCCTTTACACGCCGAGTCCCAGGCTCGTTTCTCCCATCTACATGTAGAACACTGCGCTACGCCAAAATCGGGCATTCGACATGCCTGTTTATGAAAATTCATAGAACGGAGGCCGGCCAATCTATTAAAACGTATTCAACCAAGGTGACCCGACTATTCTGGTCAGGGTTACCCGATACCTGATCGAATATGTAAAACAGATTACGCTCTTGCCCATAAAAGAACGATCGAATATGTAAAAAAAATGTAGAGAGAAACGATATGTTTGAATGTGGGGTTTCCTCCAGCATGCTGGCTATAGTACGTTACATTGGTATCAGTATTACATTAAAAATACATGTACAACGTGCATAAGGAGTACTGAGGCTGAACAAGTCAACATATAAACAGTTGAAAAAATCACTTTAGAAAAGCACCCTCTGGTCAGTTAATAGTGTTACTCTTTCAACTTTACTTAATACTTCTACTAAACCCCTAAATAGATTTCAAAGTCTTTGACATCTGTACCTTGTGGAGTTGTCTGTTACGTCATATTGTTGGTCTCTCTTCTTAGTTTCAGGGCAATTCAATATTCCTTCCAAACGAATTCTTTGAACTCAGAGATAAAAAGACAATTTATTGCAAGAGACAACAACAACGTTACAGCACTTACATGCACCATACTTGACAAAACTTAAGAGGTCTGCATGTTTTTTTTTTTTTTTTTTTTTTTTTTTTTTTTTTTTTTTTGCGCCAAAAGGTCCACGTACCGGTTTACAAAAGCCATAAATTGAAAATATGATACCATTCTCGACGTCCTTTAGGAAGCCTGCCAAACAGCAATTCTGTAACATATTCGACTCAGGAGAAATGTCCAAAATACCGGAATTTCCTGAACTAAGTGCATGAACACTTTGGAGACCTGAATGTAATTGTCCACAGGAATACCGGGTAACTTACAGCGCAACATGGTCTTAATTTTTTCGTACTTCTAGTAAACCACTGCGTTAAATAGTTTTCAAAGTATCACATTTCTAGTACACATGCTTAGCACGTTTTAGATAAATGGGTGTGTGATGGCGGACAGTCATAAAAAATAAAAAAAAACAACAATTATTTCAACAGTTGATAGCGACTAGTTGTTCAGATGGCCGATAAATAATACCGCTGCACATTGCTTTTTGCTTTGGTCACATTCTTCAATACTGTGATAGGTCTGAGGAAAACGAGCCATTTGTTTGAATCTATCGTTCCTTCTTCGGTTTCATGCCATACCTAGATGTTAAGTCATTTATCATCCTTTATCATGAATGGATTTATGAAATAAGTTCCTACTTTCTTCTTGGTGGGCAATAAGCCGATATATTTTACGTTTCGGTGCTCACATTGGCTGCGTTCACATGGTGCTCCGGTGAAGGGAATCTTGACCGGTGTGACAGGAATGGTCCTAGAATCCTAGGCCTTGGAACGGAAGTCCGGGGTCCCATATGATTAGTAAAGGTTAGGATTAGTTGGGGTATTGAGGTTAGTGTATATGGCGAGTGTCAGCTGTACAAAGTAATGGGGAACAGACCTCAGTTCTTAGCAGACTACCATTCTCGTCACACCTGTTTCAGTGGCATGCACAACATCTTACCTTCATTTCATTTTAACAAGTTTAGATAAATTCGATCAAAATCTTAAATTTCTCAATCTTATCTCCTCTCCTTTAGCATATCAGGGTATGGGCCAACTCACTTGTTTCGTTTCCGCATATTTATCTAATGTGGTTCAAAGGCGAGTTGCCCTGACTGAAAAATATTACACGCCAATTCCCAACACTCGAGCAAGAGAGATATACTATTGAAAAAAGGTCAGGCAGCATTGACCGGGCAACGCCACAAGAGGTATAATATTCTATTGTTCATAACAGATTAAGCATCAATCTCGATAAGAGCACTTCCGCTTGGTCCTTGTTATATTAATGACCACTTTAAAGATCGGACCTTCGATTCCAGAAAACAGCATTTCAGCGTCAGCGTCAGCTTAAACAAAGGTCAAATTCGTATCGGGATCAACTGAATAAACCTGTTCATTAGATTTGCAAATTGAATTTCATGTTGAATCGTTTCCGGGATATCAGTTGCATACACCTCGTGGGTTTCCTCCGTGACATTGTCCGAAATGGTCATCTTTATAAAGCGCCATCTACAGAGTCTTTTCGACATTGCGGCAGTAGATTTTTTCAAATGTTTCAAAAAATAGGTTGTCTGTTACTGAACCCGTTTTAACGCAATATATCAAAATATTTTTAAAAAATCAGCGTGTGATTTAATTTGCACAGAAGGTCAAATTATGGTGGTATCCCAACGCTGAGATTGGTCTAATTGCGTTCAAACACTGCAGGTAAATCAAATTGCGCTACTACGTTTCGAAGCCACGCATTAATTTTTCAGAAAATAATCCATCTCTTTGTGTATATTTAGAGGTTACAAATATGCCACGTTCATTTAATTCTGAAACCATTGTTAGTACACGAATACAAACCAGGCTTTGGAATGAATATGTACCGGGCCGCTGCGTACATGTATCTGCCGTAATCAAGTGCTGATCATTATTGCATTATATTACACACTACAGAAGTCAACACGGCAGGCGCTAGCTGTGGCCAAACTAATTAAAAGAACGTAATAAGTTGCATTCCCCAGAGAGGATGGTATTTTTTTATAAATAGTTCTTTAATTTCTCGCTGCGAAGTTTTTTTTTTTTTTTTTTTTTTTTTTTTTTTTTTTTTTTT
>NW_019773614.1:26617-43223 GCF_001039355.2 Lingula anatina | reverse complement strand
ACGGAGGGGGATTCAGTTCGTGCAACTGTTACATAAAACGAAATGACAGTTTCTGCAATTTCTGGCTTCCAAGCTTACAGTAGGCTTTAGCTCGTTTGATTAAGCTATGTCAGGCGCCTGAATACCACGGCGAGCGTAAAATTACCTCCCATTATTGCGCCCACGACAGGCTCTATATTGCAGTTAAAGGATTCGTTCACAGACAAATATTGCTTGGTATGGGCAGTTAGATAGTGCGCTGAAACCCTGCGTAGTAATTACCGAGAAAATGTGTATATTAAATCACTCTCACTATTCTTATACGGAATCACTATTAATTAAGGAGTGTGTAGGAAAACGAGGCCGTAATCAAGTGATTTTTTTTTATTTCGGGAATTTCGTTTCTTTTGGAACTGGTTTTTACACGATTAATCCGAACTGAGTAACATTCAGCATTTTGCTTAAAATGAAAAACAAAATTCTAGTCCTGTACCGTCTTGCCTTTTTTTGCCAAAAATATCTTTTTTTTTCTGTCAATTTTGGCTGCTGCTTCTTGCAATACACGGTCGGTTGATATTTCACCAGATTATCGATTTTAACATAGCTTTCCCTTCTACAGATATTTTACCTTACACAACAAATAATCACACTTATTTTATAATAGAACCTTAGTATCCTTTAATTACAGAATCCCTTTAATTTTGCCCGAATAGTTCTTAAGAATGCGAGAAAATGTAAATGATGTGCTCAATGCATTTCTGACTAAAAACCTTGTCTGCTTATGTAACAGCACTGCTGTCCCCTGCAAACATCTACAGGTGGTACTGCAGCGTGGAAACCACGTGTATACAGTGGCCGGATGCAAACCTCTTGGTGTAAGAGTTGCATGCCCTTGATCATAAGGAAGGACATCTTTTATCTACATTTATAGAGCCTGGTATATGTAACTGTTTATTGGGTAATGGCGTCTCCAGATTTTATCTAAGCATAACTGTTCACTTACTATTTTGCCCCCTCTCGGGTGATTTTGATTAGAAGAGACTGTTATGGCATTTCCCGTTATTTTTCAGCTGATAATATCCACTTCACTCTCTATGTAGTGATAAAATATATGTTGGTAGGTGCCTGACATTAACGACCTTACCTAACTAAAGTGTAATATTAACGCCATGTGGGCAACCATCTGAAGCTGATTGATGCACTAATGTGAGCGAGGTCGAACAACTGCTCTGTCATACGTTCCGGAAAATCGCGTGGCCCACACACACGTTGAACTACATAAAAGCGGAAAACGGATTTCATTTTTGGCAACCTAGCGGGCACATGTTGGCAACAACGTTGTGTCTTACACCTACTCCACACATGAACGACGGGAAGAAGCGGCGGGGAGGGGTCATGGAAAGGTCATGGAAAGGTCATGGCAAGGTCGGGTACACATACGAAATTTGCAATTCAGTGGTACCCTGAACGTGTTTTACCTTTCAGCAGATAACAACTTGCTTTGTAAAACACAGCAGCTGCATCTTGAAGTGCGGAGAGACAAGGGCATATTTGTAATAAAACGGGACAGCGTGCACTTAATTGTGCCGCCTTGCATGCTGTATTGCCAAATGCTAGCACACTATATCATAGAATTGTCGGAGTTAGATGCATTATAACTGTATGTTCGAATAAACCCCACTTCTCTCTCTCTCCCTCACACACACACATACACATACACTACCAGCAGCAATAAACACCACCTTTCAAGTTAAACGTACGTCGTCTATTTCATATTTTTATCGCGCATGTGAGGAGTGAAAAACGCTCACACTACTGACAAGTGTAGCCTTTGATTGCTTTTCTGAAATACAATATGAAGTTATGGAACGGGCCATCTTCTCTTAAATCACGTTCTATGCGTCATTGAAAGGAGAAACGACTTCGATTTCCTGGGATTTTTCTTTTGGCTAAAGATCGAACCGCACAATTATAGGTGATTTCACTAATCGCCCCCATTGTATTGTCACCACTTGTGAGCCGTTGCTATGGCGACTACGCTTCTTTTTGATGACTCTGGAAATAATTGCTGTTCATGGCGGTAAAGACAAAAGGCGCATTGTCTCGAGGTGGAAGTAAATTCAAAAGGCATCACAACTCAGGATCGCGTTCTTTCATATTCTGGAGCTAATTTCAGTTATATTACGTCGTATAAAGAACGCGATGTAATAAAACCTTGACGACTGAAAATACATGGGTACTAGTAAATGTGCGTAGCCGACATTTGACGTCCAAGAGCTAGTAAATGATCCAAATTACTACGTGCTGTATTAACTGTCACCACATAGGACAGCAGTGTTACCAGAAATATCGTAATATGCTCGGTTTCTTTTACGATCTGAGGGGGGGGGATTCCTCATATTATCATAACACGTTACTAAACCTTAATTTTTCACTAAGACCTAATTTCTTCTCAAGGCGATTTGTAATTCCTGTCGATGATCATGATATGTGAATATGCTTACTCAGGGCTCACTCCCAATGAAACGATCGATCTACCTAGATCGATCCAATTCCTCGGGAAATGCAATCAGTTAAACAGATTAACACGCCTCCTCTTGTTTTCAACGTACTCGCATCATCACCAGGTTTTTATGTTTTTTACTCAACGCCAAGAGGAGGCGTGTTAATCGTTGGAAATGAGCCCTTAAACGTCAGAACCCTGCCACCACCTCCCAAGAATGTAGTTTGCTTCGGTTCCAATATTGACTAACGTTTTATCATCACCCGCGCACACACCTTAACGAATCCTTTTACAAGCAGACGACAGACGGGGCGTATTCAAATACTTCAACTATAAGAACATCGCCAGAAGGTAAAGGGGCTTTCAAGCCGCAGTGTGTTAAGATTTCATTATACCGCGTTATTCATACGATATAAAATAAGAAAAAAAATCATTCATACGATGTAAAATAATTAAAAGTATAAAGTTATAATTATCCACAGAGGGTTTGGAACATACACAAGCACAGGGTATGCAGACTTATGCAGGAGAGAGGTCCAGTCTGGTATGACCACAAGAAAGTCCAGATATAACGTGACATAGCCAGCATCAAGATCAATCTCAATACACGACCCGTCTAACGAGAATCCTGTAGGCGGATCGTGACAAATGTTGCATTGATCTCATTGTCACTTTCACTAAATCTTCCGCTCATTTCTCCGTTATTAGATCGTACTATGGCTATCGATATTTCCCGGAAAATCGTTTGGGAATTGCACCACTATTACAGCAATGGTATAAAAGATATAATTTGTATTTTATGACATTACATCTTTGTGCTTTTTGCAAGTCATTGAAGCTTTAGACTGCAGTATGAAATGTAGGCCAAAGTCATGCTTTAAGTTCCTATAAGCGCTTAAAGGAAGGCAATGAGTGTTAGACATTCATAAAGTAAAATTATTAAATTTCCTGGGATTTTTCAGCAATTATCCACTATCACCAAGGTAAACTATACTTAAAAGCATTCACATATTCACAATTCCAGAAACCCGTTTTTTAATTCTAAGTTTCTAGTTATAAGTCACTCTCGCACATGTTATGGGGATATACATGTAGATGACTTTTACACGTGGTGGTTAAAATTTTGTAACTTTGAATATAGAACTCGAGAACAGGTTCGTGGAACGTAATTTTCTCATCGGTTTTGGGTGGTAGTAGAAACTGCAGACATTTCTAAGGAAAATATCATTATTATTATTATTATTATTATTATTATTATTTATTGATATCATTTAAATTAAATGAAGATCTAAAGCGTCCTGTAGCCCATTAAATAAACTTTGTCAGTTTGATGTAAATGGCGTCTCATTTCCAATTAACTTACACTTATATTGCGGAGGTGTATTGCCTCATTGGATGTTATTCACCATGAGCGATGCCAACATCAGAGGTCTGGCCATTGGTCGTGCCTCTATCATTTATCAAAGTTTCAGTAGTGTTGACGCGTGTGTGTACACAGTTTACTCAAAAAAGGCTAGACACTTAGTTTAAACACTGCATGAGTACCAAAGTGCAAGACGCAAGTAGCCTATCATATAAGACTGGGCTCCCATGCCTAGATCGATCTAACAGGATCGATTCATCTCCAAGAGGCTTCTCGCTCAATTGCTGTCAGATTAAGCGGCTGAGATGTCTGACACGCCTACTGAAGCTGCTAAACGATAGTTAATTATCCCCTAGCAGCTTAGGTAGGCGTGACAGACATCTAAGCAGCTTAAGTTGATTACAATTTAGTCAGAATTCTTCCTTGGAGATAGATCGATCCACAGTTGTTGCGATAGGGCTCTGGTAATGTTCCCTTAGTGAATAAGTGAGATGCAGATGGTGCGTCAATTTTCTGTTCTACTAGTTACTCAGCTGGTTGGTTTCTCGGTGGAGGTCTCTGGGGGAGACAGGGTGGGGATGGGGATGGGGGTGGGGGTGCGAGCAAGACATGGGCACAAAGAAAAATTAGTGGATCTAAATAAAGGCAGACCGGTGTAATAGCCCTTTGGGTCCATTCCCATGTTTCCTATAGGCTCTTGGACATTGTACTAGTATATTACCAGTGTATGTCTTGTCATCTACAGGAAGCGTTTTCCTTGAACAACAGTGATAAAAAATGGGAAAAATTCCCTGCGATAATATTTCTTGCATGGATGACATCTTAAAGTAATCCACTGATATGATGATGACTATAATGATACCATAATGATGATATCTATATTCTGCAATTATTATTAATCCTGTCATTACATTTGCATGCCCAATATCACATAAGCTAATTCGTATTCTTCACAGAGAAGGTAGTATGCATCTAGAGACTTACATTAAGATTGCATCCATTATAAATAACGTCTATCGCAACTACATCAATTTCTCATAAAAAATAACAACATTAGGTGCACGGGTCAACATGCTGTAACACAAATATATAGGGCAAAACGAAACATTATCTCGTACTTTGACGATAGAGACAAAGGACCATGTATATAAATATGAAGTGTTTTATAAAGAATATCTTGTATTTTTGTATAACGTATAAAATGGTCATAAATTATTATTGCTAAGCCAAACAAGAGAAAGGTTACGGTGGTCATTACACGCTCATTCAGTCATGAAAGCGCGCAATGATTTCAAACACCTGTCGGTAAAAATGTCAGCAGTTTTCGCTCTTATAGTTATCATGTTAGCCTATTGCACACTTGTACATGTAAAATGTACGTCCTTTCGTCTTTTGGGTTTCGTTCCCCCGTAACAAATTAAAAACACTCATATGCATAGGTGATCTAACACTAGAACAATGCACTTCTACAATGCATCTCCCTTGAACAACGCTATATCCCTCGCAAAGATTTTTACCCTTAATAACTCATTCACGTGTTGCTATAAGTGTCATGGAATTGATTGTGTGAAGATCAGTGTCACATAGGACTCTTCACTTTCAATTTTCGTATGATGCAATTTAGAGCAATTTAGACAGCTTTTAGCAAGCTAAAGTAAGAGGTTAAAAGCAATCCAGCGGCAAAAGTGGTGAGCTGAATACATATTTGTGACTGAAATGGAGAAAGAAAGCCATTTGAAATATGTGATTCTTTGACTAAATACACTGGACCCAGCGTTAATTTCTATGGTCAATACAAATCTGCTGGGAGTGTTTCTGTACTGCGGCGGTTTCACTTTTCATATCTTCTCTTAAAAACACTTTTTGAATTTCGGAATTGCGAAGCTTTTACTGAAAACGTAGGAATTACATAAGAGTTTTGTCCCTCCAGTTTGAAAATGAGTTTAGTTGCAAATGTATCATTTACATGGAAAAATGCAATTTGGCCCACTGACCTGCTGATTTGTAACCACAATCCAGATAGTCCGGAAAACTAAAATCCTTTAAATTATTTGTCGGTTTACCATCTGCTGCTCTTTGGATTTCGAACTTGCAGAAATAACTTTTACTCTAAATCTATTTTCTTTTTGAATGTTAGGCCAAAAACGACAATACAGGAAGAAAGCAAATCAGTATTTTGAACACAAAGTCAGTGTGCCCCCCTCCCCCCCAAAAAAAAATCTTGGAATATTAAATTTGGGTAATGAAAGTATGGGAATAACGGCGCGATGTTTGCTCACCGTGAAATCTGCTGATGAGATATCAAATGTATTTTTCCAATCAGTAGAATGAAATTTCTTTTAGATGAATTCACAAGTCAATGCATACGAACTTCGTTTTAATCTGTGCTTATCGGCGACAGATCCCCTTCGTATGCGTTCGCTCATACAGGTAAAACGCTGAGAGTGAATTTCATTATAAATACTTTCGAAGTTTTCATTTGAGAAGATACTGGTGGGCTACCTTCCCTTCCTTATCCCTGCCTCTGGGTACTGCAAATGAATTATAGTTTAAGAAAACAACTATACCGTTTGCATTGAAAAAAAGGCACAACATAAACCCCCCCCCCCCCCCCCCCCCCCATTGACTACAATACTGGCAGCATTAGAAAACGGATATAGGGATACTGAACACAAAGCTTGACAGTTTTCATTTCTCAAAAAGATGTCAACAAGTAAATAAGAAAATAAACTTACGTATAACTGAGTCTGGGCAAAAGTCGCGTTCTTTATCCGTGGTTTGCGATGCTTATAACACCGACCATGAAAAGCACTGTCATGTCTTGCTAAAAAGACTAGCAGTTATCTGTTTTAAAACTGAAGTTCCAAGTCAAGTTTCTTAATTCTACAGCTTATAAGAGGCAGTGTCATATTTTAATGAATCCTACAGATATTTGATTGACGAGGACGTTCAAGATGGTCGAGAACTCGTGGACGAGTCTGAACCTTTTCAAGTGCTTTTTTTACATCCAGCTGAACTTTCATATCGTTTTACTCTCTGGGGGCATTTCCCTTCTCATATTTGTTCATTGCAGAAAAATTAAATAGCCACTGTGCGTTGAAGAGTTCAAATTAGAAGCAAGTTGAACAAGCACTCTCTTGCTCACGCCAAGTGAACGAACGTGTCTACCATGGGTATGAACCGCAAGCGCATTTTCGTTGTAAGCTGTGTCTTATATACTCGAAATTACACAATGGCCCAACTGCTCATAAAAGATGGTTAGTCTGGTATATCCATTGAAGCCTAAACGTTTTTATCGAGCACTTCATTATTCATCGCCTCCGAAGTACTGCAACCTCTTCTTGGATGTTTGATCACCTCACCCTGGCTTCTGAAACCTTTTTATGATAGCTCCGTGAAAGTTCACGGTGGATTTATTTCCAAAGCACGGGCAAAATATCATAGAGTGACCTTTCGAAACTGGTCCAATTGAAACTAATTAGCTGCAACCCGAAATGTAGTTAAAAGCAATGCCGGTGGCTCCGTGAGTCTAACTGAAAAAATACACATTTTCTACGTAATATGTACCCGAAGAGCTAGCTCATTGGTTGTGTGCAAGCCAATCGAATAGCGTCATTGTGAATGCAAGAAAAGCAGTCGTATGTAAGGTTTCAAGTTTTATATTAGGCTAATGCAATGATGAATTGTTTTACAACATAAAAACTATATTCAAGGCTCTGGAGTCAGCAAAACGATTTCACGCTAAAAAGCCTTACAGCAGTTCTGCGTATTCCTTTTAAATCTAATCTAGGCCTAAGACAAATTTAATGTCGTTTTAAAAAACAACATAACTGGTTGCCGTCACAGCCACAGGTTGTTCTCAGAGCAATTCGTGCACAATTTACTTGAAATAAATCAATTTTAATTGAACCAAGAACCACCAAAATTGGACAGGAAAACTAGTTCTTCTGTAAAAGAAAAAAAGCCACACAAAATGTTTACTTTTCAAGATCAGCTATGCCTGTATTGCTACAGCCCTATATGTACAGGTATACGCTCTGTTCAAACAAAGGGACGTCATAAAAAGGGACAGCAAAATACCAGTCGTCCTGAACACTTGGTTCGAAAGCCAGACCAGTGCGTACACGTCAAGGCCATCGGCTACAGTTAGGGCATGGATCAGCGTCGTTCAAACTCGCCACGATGGATGCACAAGTAAATTGAGGAGGATGATTGATGGAGAAATTTCCTCGCGTTGGATTACGGCAGGCAATTCAGAGAAAATATTGGAACTCTGGGATAAATATGCAAAGAAAGGGATCGCATGAGCAAACCAACGCAGCAGAACGCATAATTTTGTAATTAACTGACTTGATACCACTTTTCCAACCGGGTAAGATTCTATCAGTGAACGTTAAGAGATGAAATCGTTTCAGGAATCGAATCAGGCCACTTGATAAACGACTACAAGAACGTATTCAGAGACAGACCCAGAAAATAGTGTCTGTGTTCCAAATCACACTTTTTAAGAGAGAGAGAGAGAGAGAGAGAGAGAGAGAGAGAGAGAGAGAGAGAACAAAATCATAAGCCCACAGATACATGTTTCATAAACAGCAAACATTCATGGGGGTAGGGGGAAAATGGCAAATCAACTTCTGTTTTTGACCCTTCGTCACTGGTCCTCGCGCTATCTGTTCTGTTTCAGACTCAGGTATCAATAGTCCGTCACTGTCACATGTTATGTAAACTTTACAAATTGTCTATCAATGAAAATAAAAAAAGAAAAGAAATCACCGAGTAATTCTTCACAGTGTACATGTACGACAATAGTATTTTCATGATGACCTTGCTCTGGTCCGACCTGACAGTGTGCGTTGTATGTGAGCAATTGGACATTGTTATTTAATGTTGCCTTGGTTACATTATTGATACCGATCAGATGACAGCTGGTAAGGAAAGGTAACGGGATTAATGGGGTCACGGTTAATGAGTTTGTCGCGTTTCAACGTGCCTTCAGTATTCCAAAAAATGGAAACGATCAGATTTTCGGATTTATCATTATTGCGTGCTTGTAGGCTACGTTCGTGTGTTCGTGCGGGTTGCAGTGTTCACTTTTATGTGCTTTTGTGCGTAAGATCTGATTTATACTAGTTATAATTTGAAGTTCACAGAATATTTTGAGAGTTCTGTTTCATCGACTTGGTAGTGCCGACACTGAAGGCAAGAATGTCATTTAGATTTCGATGGCGTTTCAAACATAGCAAATGTATTAGTGGAGTAAGCACCTAACGGTTGTACATATATATTAACATGGTTTTTAAATAGTACAGTGCCTGGACTTTTGAAACAATAAACAAACTACTCTCCTATATATGCACGTACATTGTAATGTTATCATCGAATTTTATGAATTTTGCCATTTTCCAGGTAACTTCCAAGTTTTTTAATGATCTTATTAAATATTTTGGCACATCACAGCCTTGCAAATGTAGGGATGGCATGACTTTATACTGCCATCGATATACAACTTAAGTTACGTTTTCTACAAAAAAAGCAAATGTTTGTTCAAATAAGGTCATAATCATTTCAAAAGTATGATTGGAAAACGAGATGTGAAATTAATCACCTGGGACATCACTTTTGCGTTGAATAAGCCCATAATTGTAAGGTGATTGTTCTCTGAATTCTCTGAAAGTCATTTCCCTGGAAGTGACGTGGAACTGACCTCAAAATATCTTCTCCCTGGTATCTCTTTGCTGATCTAACCATTGTGTTTTATGAGACCCCAAATGCTCCCTGTGCAGCGTTTACATAATGGAGATGTATGCATGTGTGGCTGCGTGATCTACCATTGATCAGTACACGGATAGCTGGGATTGAAAAACGAGAGACAATGTTCGAAAGAAGAGTCAAAGATTAAACGAGGACTTGACCGATGGTAACACATAACCACATGCGCATGCACACACACACACACACACACACACACAAACGAAAACAAACACACTTAAATGTACAGTTGTGCGTGCATACGCACGCGTGTGATAAAAAGACTCGTCATATAGATGTATATATATATATACTCACAGGATCGAGGTATATTATGGCAAATAGTGGTAAAAAGAGGGAAACGCGATGTATCTATACCACCTGAAAAATAATCTCTCTCTCTCTCTCTCTCTCTCTCTCTCATTCAGTTACAGAACCCATGTAAATGTCAACGTTTTTCAAAAGGAGAAAAACAGCTTTGTTGGAGGAAGTCACCTCTGGGAAGTGACAAGCATTTTGACATTTTCGGTTTTGCGTTAGACACGAACCGTTGTTAAGAATGAATATCAGACATGAGCTATCAGTGTAACGTTCTCTCGTGGTGTAATTAGAGTTTGCATTCGTCCTTTCCGTCAAAATGTCACTTCAACAGAAAAGCCGCGTACTTTCAGAAAGTTAAAAAAAGCGTCTTATGTATATCAAAGGTGTTTTTCAAAGAGAAAGAAATCCCATGTGCTTCTACAAGTCCACCGTGTACGTTTTTTTTTCCTAATTACCCAATACTACATTTCGTTAGAAACAGAACAAAGGGGGCAGACATTTAGCATACTGTATTTTCGGTCAGCAATGGTCACATATGAAAAGTAAGCTATAGTTTCACGTAGCTTTGAGTATGTGAATTGTCATATATGTATATCCTATGGACATATCGTGTTTTAGATATTGGATCAGGTCATATTACCTCTAACAACCCTGAGTGACATATCCTTTATGATTAATTTAAACCTTCCTTTGCCTGAGCCAAATTGGTTCTTTTACTGTAAAATTGGCTGTTTACATTTTATGGCTCTTGAAACATTTCTGGTTTGCTTTTATATCTGGAATGAATAACCCACCTGTTTTGAAAACTGATGCTCGAACAAAACGCAAAACAACTTCAGTTGACCTTGTGACATATGTGTGCCCTTTCAGAAATCATAAGTTATGTAATTGCAATAGAAATTGTGTTTTACAAGACCAGTAAATCACCATTGCCTTCCTTACAGGGATTTATTAAACGATATTCTCTGTAGACCCCTCATTTCAAGCAATCGCATGGACCAAGAGCATGGCTTAAGTGGATACTGATTAATGTTGCCATGGAGACAAAGTGATTGGAACCTATTGTGAAGGGTTGTAGATTGCATATCTTACGTCATCAGCTTTGATCCTAGTTTCTCTCCAGTCATTATGCAACACATGGGACACGTTTTTTTTTTTTTTTTTTTTTTTTTTTTTTTTTTTTTTTTTTTTTTTTTTTTTTTTTTTTTTGATCCAGTGAGTTTCTTGACTCGATGCGCGGCATACAACTAAACGTCTCAGATGGAAGAGAGTTTTCAGTTATCGTTCAAAACAAGGAAACTGTCATCATTCGAATCATGACCAATTAATATACTGTAGAAGGTCAAATGACACATGATATCTAAAGTGACAGGTCTCCAAGAATTTGTGTGTGTGTGGGTCAATTGGTTTCTGGAAACTGTCGTCCAGTGTCCTGTCTTCTATAACTGACGATGTTTACATTTTGTACAATATGCAATGTCTCAAAAGGAATACCCTCTCCGCACTTGATACGAAGAAAGATACCGATTTCAAGATATTCGGTCAGAATATTAATTTCCCTCCCAGAAATTACAAAGAATTGATTTCATGAAAGTTTCCATGATACCTTGCAGCGTCCTGTTGATAGTGAACGAGTGCTGTAATTGCACGTCGACTTCGTAACTGAAACTACGTTTAATGCTTTCTGTAGTTCTCAGATAATGATGATTGCATTAGACTTTTAAAGTACAGTAACCTTTCCCTATAGGTTAAAACACCAATATCCACAGGTATTCCGGTTGTGAATTGACCTTGAGCTTGTTAAACAAAATATACAATAAATTGCCTCAAAGTGACTGGAAAATAGAAGGCCCGAGTACAGCAAGAAGGAATGGTTAGACAAAACAACTTCCCTTGTTAATGAATATAACTCTCTCTAAACAAAAATCGTATCATAATACATTTATCTTTACATAATTATACATTTTACTATGGGTTATCTGCCCTCTGTACGCTTTTGAAAATTAATAAAAAACGATGATCCCAACTGCTGTCAAATGTCATTATTTTTAGCTTTTCATCAAGTACTCTCTGCAGGGGAGGGGTCTGGAAAAAGTCAACTCTTTTTAGACCTGTGAAATTAAAATGATGATAAAATTGGATGATCTCTGAGACAGCTCGACCGTACATTGTAGATGTTACGACTGACGGGAATGAGACGCACCGTAGAAAAAAAAGTACCATTCACAGTTACTGGTATCATATGACTACGCATTTGATAGAGACAATGGTTTTAGGAGTGATGCTGTGATTATCTCGATCATAAAATGCAAGGACTATGCTGTAAGCTGACGAGTGGTGATGAGAAGATGATGACGGAAACGGAATATCTTTAAAATTACTCACCAAAAAAAAAAAAAAAAAAAAAAAAAAATCAACTCATGACCTTTGTATTGGAGAAAGGCACAAGTATCCGTTTTAGATACATGTATAAACAATCAAGTTACCCGTGATAGATACATAGATGGATAGATAGATGTAACGGCTGTCGAAATAACGTTAGATTTAGCCCAATAATGAAGCCAAAGAGGAAATGATAAGGTTTTAGTGGGCGAACAAGCAAAAAAGAATGTTGCTTAAGATGTCAGTGCAGATTATTCCCTCCCCCACACCAAACGAGTCTGTACTTTCGATTTCCATACAATTTGAAAGTGAAATTTGATTACTCACGATGCCGTGAACACATTTGCATTACCCATGAAGTTATTTATAGTGATGATGAGTGACTTACTACAGCAAAACTTGGGAGTCTACATGTATCACAAGTTAGTTAATTCAACATATGTTACACGAATTCACATAAAACATTTTATCAAATGTTTACAGGGAAGAAAGTTGAATGCTAGACACAAAACGTAATGGTTTATAAGGAAGGATACTATCTATATACAAGTTGAAATGGTTTTGCCAATTCAGCTAATACTTGATCGTGTTCGATTCCGAATCATTGTCACTAGGACAAAAGATATCCTAAAATAAATGTGCGAAAAGGTGTACAAAATTCTAGCCCTGGTGTGCGCGTGTACTGGTGCTCGTTTGCTTGAAGGTGACGAAAGAATGTAAATTACAGGATGAAAAGAATGTGATATGTATTTGAGAGAGAGAGAGAGAGAGAGAGAGAGAGAGAGGTGGTGTAGTAGTCTTGAGGCACCTGCAGACAACAAAAATGGTAAACCATTATTTTCTGCTGTATGTCAAGCACGGTTGTTGAGCAGGGCGATGGCGTACACGTATCTTGTCATATATATATATATATATATATATATATATATATATATATATATATATATATATATATATATATATATATATATAATTTCTTTGACCAACTTCAAAGGGCACACGAGAAACAGCTGACCAGATGCAGATGGTAACATTTGTCCACTTAATCCGTGATGAAAGGTAAATGAACGATGTCATCTATTGCCCAATGATGCGCTAAATCACTGTCATTGTGTTCATTTTAAGCACAGATGGACAACAGAAAATCGTCGCCGCATCGAAAACCCAGTGCTCGGCAAATAAGCAAACGGTATATGGTTTTGCCCGCGTGCCTGGACGGTTTGATGTTTATGATTTATGTACGTTGTTGAATTCAATCAGCATGCAGTAAAGATGGACGTTGTGGTGTAAAATTTCTCCTGTATGACTATCTTTATTCATACGAAGCTAAGAGTACATATCACTTGATGACCGTTTACTAAATCACTTTGTTAGTCGATAAATTGTTGAGTTGTCCAAATAAAAAAATATTACAATTCTTCTCGCGCGAATGAGTGTGAGAAATATTTAGTGCCGTCACGTCTGTGCCTGTGCATGTGTGTGTGTGTGTGTGTGTGTGTGTGTGAGAGAGAGAGAGAGAGAGAGAGAGAGAGAAAGAGAGAGACAGAGAGAGAGGGAGAGGTTATGGTGTTGCGGTCTTGAAGCACCTGCAGGCAAGAATGGTAAACTATTATTTTCTGCTGTATGTCAAGTACGGTTCCCGACCCCACAATACAAAAGCCAGTTACTTTTTCAGAATCATCTACCGGTATCTGGGAGAGTAGCTAAATATAGTCGTATTGTAATGCTGATGATGTGTTTAAAAAGCTGGAAATTCTATCTTTAATACATGCACATAATGTGATCCCACAACTCTATTTGAACGAAGAGAGTGAGTGAATTGTAAGATAATTCCTCTTTTAATGTCTGAAAATATATATAAGTTTACATTGTACCAGTGTTGTCTATATGTTTACTTACATGTAGATATTCATGCCCTTAGCCAGTAATTTCAAAGTTCCTTTTTTCTGAAACAAAGTGGGCCTTTTACCTCCGTTTTTCTAGATTAAATTTTTACCCAGAGCAAAAATAATAATAATAATAATAATTGCCGTTCGTGAAATTTAAAAACGTGTTAGAGCAATCTTTCACCAGTTGCAAAGAAAATGAGACATTATGTATTCCTCAGAGTCTAAACTCTCATTTTGAGGAGAAAGGTAGGAAGAAGTCAATAAGCCGTTTTGTTTTTGAGGACAAAAGGTAGGATTATTATCCACCTACATCTCTATAGTACGATATTCAGTTACGTTTGCTTAGTACCATGGATGCCTGTAGCCGCAGCGCATCATTATTTCAGACAATGGACCATCAGCAATAAATCAAAGCACTTCTTAGGCGACGATCATTTGATCAGCGAGCTTTTTATCCATCTAGATGTCTAATGAATCATTGTTATCTTTTATTATTGTGGATCTGAAATATACGATTTTATTTGCATTTGTTCTTAAGTGAGGCGAGGTTAGAAGAGAAAATAGGTTAAATTATTGACTCGATGGGAGCCTTAGGAAACAAAATTAAGAGCAACACTGAAGCTTTAAAAGACAATCTACGTAGAGCTAATGCAGCAAATATGTCGTTTAGATGACGGGTTTTGCTGGTGGCCAAAAAATACAGACGAGTCCTGTGTGGGCTGTTTACAGATTATCACTCATTTGATTGTTTCCTCGCGCACGGCGAAAAAGTGGCTAATTTCGATTTTTTGTTTTTCGTTAGAGGTTGAAGACTTTGGTATATCGCTACCAGAAATTCCTGGAAGTAATACTTACAGGGTTGATATTTTATGTGGAGGCGGGTAGACCATCAGCGGATTAGTCGGCTCCGTTTTATGTGGATCGGCCATATTTGATCCGTGGATCTGTTAGTCCGCGTATCAACTTGTTCTGAACGCCCTCTGTGACCGTGGTGATACGCTTTATTCGGTTTTATGGGTGTTTTTCGGGGAAATGCGAGTTCTTCGTCTCGTTATGTACATGTATGTTGAGTAATGCACTGCCACCCTCTCGCGAAATATGTACCCTCTATCAAGACAGATTAATTACGTGCACTTCTCTCCAACGCGAGTAGTAGTAGTTTGAAACGGGAAAAATGAATGTCCAGATGACAGATGCGCAGGAAAGATCATAAGATGAAGATCTCTAAATGAAAGATAGAAACAGGATAACTCAAATGAGAAAATCGGAGCTCGGAACTTCAAAGAAGTTTGGGAGATGAAAGAGAAAAAAGAAGAAACTAAATTTGATTAAAAAGAAGTTACGAAATTGAAGATGCTGAACGATAGATATTCAAAACCCGTAATTATAAATACAGGAAAGCACGTTTCGCAAATGAAAACGCTGGCGAAGAAGGCATGTTAAAAAACGACATATCCAGTGCAACGGAGATTTAAATTTGGCGCATTGGTATTTTTAAAACAAAAAAAGAGGGAAAAGGGAGAAAAGAAAACAAAATTAACGAGGCGAAACACCCTTTAATAAAAAAACTGCTCCTTTTTAAGGTTGACCAGACAAACGCACATCCCAATACTTCTCTTTCAATGAATCAAGTATATTCATAGTCAGGTCTTGAGGGACTGCTTCTCATGGGCAGCTGTTTGCTTTACCTATAAGTGTTTTTCAATCCCTGTCAATCCGTAAATCACGATATTGGATCAGCAAATGACCTTAAGCTTGATTTAGTGCGCGCTACCGGTCCTGCGAGATTAAAAGCGTGTCGCTCTGTTAAGGTTAGTCTGAATATTTATTTTTTGCCGTTTCTGCGCTCGTCATTTCCGCAATTTGAGGGTATGAGTCGCGGCCACAAATGCACAGCACTTGGTGGAAAGTACGTACTTGAAATTATACAAAAGCACCTGTACTTTGCCAGAATGGAAACAAATTCCTGAATGGCAACTGTTGAAAAATAATCCCGTTATTGTGATATCTAGCTCGGGGAGTGAATCAGACGTTCTATGAAAAATGCTGCAGGGTGATTTCCGCATGAAATGATGAGAGATCATGAATTATGCATTAGTATTTCTGATCAGAAAAATGTTTTACAGACAATGAATACCGTGATTGATGAAGATACTCTTGAAGATGGGCACAACAACGAACAGTGTTAGTTCAAATGTGAATGAAATGATTTTTGACGAGGTCCGTCTTTTTTGCGAACTATCAATTTTTAACCGAAAAATATACTGGTAGTCCTATGACTGCTAACACAATTAGATACTAGTATTGATTGTGCAACATGCTAGATGCTAAGATGGCGGTTTAAGAGGCTTATAACGTTACGAATGAATAACGTAACGGAGTATATCGCTTGCGTGTGCAAAAAAAAAAAAAAAAAAAAAA
>NW_019773613.1:18799-60751 GCF_001039355.2 Lingula anatina | reverse complement strand
AATTAAAAAACTATTTTCCATAAAAGATGGTGTAAAAATGTTTTTGTTTTTTTTTTACATCAATGATATTATTAATGACATTTGAACTCCCCTCTGTCTAGAGGAACTCAACAAAAAATCAACCTTAACACTAACTTTCTGGGCTAATTCAGCATTTTAAATACTTGTTGCTAGGGTAATATGCTGCCTAGCAACTGTTGCAATGGTTTACTTGGGTTTTTAATGTCTTAAAATAGTATAGTGATAGTTCTGATGGTTTGAAACATTATTAAATGCCTTTTTAAATCATTTAAACTGAACAAGAAAGGTCCAATTATCTTGTTACTAAGGTAAATCACTTCCTTAGCAACTGTTGCTAAGCAACGCTTTGAAATTTTGGGCACTGCCCTTGAAAATGATCAGCATAGTCCAAAGAACATTTGTGCCAAGTTTCATGCTTTTTCCACCTTTTGAGCAATTTTTGCACCAGTCATCTAGACTACAGGGGTCAGTAACTCGTAAGAATCGCGTATTGCGAATAGCGATATCACATAGAGGCTACAATGCATTATATAGAGCGAGTATGGGCGAATTATGGAATCGAGACGCTTGCGATGCTTTCAAGTTACGGGGCCTAGATTGAATATCCTTTGTTCTGGGGCGTCGAGTGGTGCAAACAGGTGTGTCCACACTCATAGACCTGCGTGGATTTGCTATCCAGGAAGAATAGAATCGCTTTGAAGTGGTGTCGCCTCTGGATGGCGTCAATGCGGCGGGTAGGGGGTGTTGAACAGTTGAGGCATGGGTGGTTCAGTCTGTAATGGCTAAATTTCACAGTACGTGTTAGAGGTTAGCCAAAGATTTCTTTCCTGCTTGCCTCCTGATCAGCAGCAAGCTTGGCAAGTGGTGGGGTAGCATGCATGAGTTGAAAATTACAGTCTTTGGTCTGGATAGGTGCTTGTTGCAAGACAGGAGTGTAACGCTGGAGGGATTACCTGTTCAGTAGTGTTACTCGTCACAAGTCATTTATTATTATCATATTGATCGAACTGTCGTACTTCAACTTCAGTTCCAGTCTTGTGGTCGGGGGCAGGGGGTAGGATTTGGGACAAAGGGTAGTGTTGGTTAATGTCAGCAACGTCATCAAGAAGTGGGAGTTTATCTGGGTTTCCTGTGGGATGTATCTCGAGATACACAATCCACAGCAAGGTGTTCGACGCCATGTACATGTACCATCTGGAAGCGGTATCTGTAGGTCTTTTCCTTCAAGTTTCTGAGGCAGGGTTTGTCATCAAGGGACCTGCAGTTAAAGACCTTCGGTAAGGACTTGAAGTCAACTGCAATGATGAGGTTCTGGCATCCAAGGACAAAGTACTTGTACACTCTCGATAGAGGCATGTAGCGATTCAGTAGAGTGGGAGAGGCGGATGTCCACAAAAGTGATTTTTCAACCATACGGGCAGCAAAATGGCCATATACATTTCATGTAAACTATATTTTATCTATCAGCATTAAATGGTATTTTTTCAGCCTGGCAGACCACCGCGTTAACTCTTTCCACAAGAGACGAAGAGAAAGGTGGTTAAACAAAGCAGGCAGAGATTCATTATACATTAAACGTGTTTTATGTGTCACTTTTAAACGGCTTCCGCTTAAGAAAATGCATACGTTGCTATGCATCATTATGATAACCTATTTATTGCATCACTGGACACGCTCATCCAATGAATACGGGATACATCTTGTCCATCAGTTTGATGAACTTGAGAGCCAGTTTTCCCGCCGGCGTATAAATCGCCATCATCAAAGGGATGGCACATCCTTATTAGCACATCTTATTAATTTTCTGAAAATTAAAGAATAATTAAAATACAGTGAGTGTGTAATTAAACAGCATACCCTTACGTCCTTGAATAGATTTAAACTTTCTATTAATTTTACACCACCTTTGTGGCATTATAGATTGGCCGTCCAAGGATTAACAGATGTTTCAATGAAAATAATTGTACTCAAAAGATACCTAAAACATGCATCCTTCTAAATCCAGATTGTAAGCGCAAGTGCAAGTAGCGATTTCTCTGGAAACAGTGACAAGTTACATGCTTGTAAATTATATGCGTCCGCAAACAGTGTATCGACTAGCGATTCTTCAAGCAAGGTGGCCAATTTTATGTTAACTAAATCCTGTCTTCTTTGATTAGCTGCAACCAGAGATGCATTATTCAAAGCCGACACCAAACTTTTAATGGTTAAACAACATGGTTTTTTACCAAGTTTAATTCAATCATTATAATTTTATGGAATTAATGGTCTGGTTCTAAGTATAATAAGCCTTAATATCCCATTCAAGCAATCTGTATCATTTTTAAATAGTTTTTGAGCCGGCTGTGAATTGGACTGGATTTGATCGTTTAATTGCATCTGGGCGCTCAGGAATGCGAAATAAATGCAAAGTGCTAAGGCTGGGAGACCATCAGAAGATTAGACGGCTTGCTTTTAAGTGGGATTAACCATATTTAGTCTGCGGATCAGTTAGTCCCCGGATCATCGGTTCTGAATGCGCCTATGTACAGTTTTTTTGTACTATAGGGGTTGGTGAGGCTGTAGACGGAAACTGGAGCAGTACTATCAGTGGTATATACTTTGGAGAAATGTAGCCATATCTTTCTCTCGAGGAATTGCTTGATCAGCCGCCAGAAAATGTAGTTGTTAGCACGCCAATTAATGGACATTGTACGACCGCTGCCTACTAGTACCGTAGCAATACAAATTTCTACTGACACCTCTAAACCACCCCAAACTACATTTGCTTACAAGTCAAGCGTTAAACAAAGTAAATGAACAACAGTTACAAACTTAGTTACAATATTATTAATACTTTTGGTTTATAGGTAAACCAGATGTATTTCAGCAATGTTTTCAACTTTTTTATTTTAGATTTCTTGCAGAACAAAAGGGCGGTGGAAAGAATATATGAACGATGAAATGAAAGATTTTGCATACAGCATCAACAGCATTTTTGCAGGTGTAAAGGTAAATATATGAAATAGATATTTATGCGCGATACATTAAGTGTATTATATGTGTAAAATTAGTAGGCTGATAAGTGTCTGGATATTTGCAAGTTTACTGACTAGTTATTGTATCTTGAAATTTTATATCTGTAATAAAATTATTTTTGCCGAAGGATATGTTTTAGCATAGAATTATTTAGGAACATTTTCTTTACTGCCATTAAAAAGCTTATAATACCGTAATACATTTTACAATGCTTCAGAGTAACACAGTTTTAAATATATGATTTAGGTCATGTTGATTTAATTTTGTCTGCGCGCGCATTCATTTTTACCTGTACTAAAAAATCACCTACTAGGCACTGCTGGCACCCTCTATGCTAACTCAAAAGACTGTGTTTTCGCAAACTCGATTATCTTTACCACAAGTCTGCTGAATTTGTTGTAAAGTGCATCATCTGAAAATGTGAATTGCCATCAAACCTGGATTCAAAAGTTTGGTTCTTTTTGTCCTCATATGACATAACCATAGAATTTCACAAGAAGACATGATTGTAGATTGGTATGCAACATCATGTTATCACAGTCATTCCTTTCTCAACGGCTAGATAGTTGGGGGTAAAATATATCTATATGCCCGCCCTAAAATGTATCTTATATTCAGATGTTGGTATAATACAGATATGAAGCAGGTAAGGGTTAACACTTAAATATTCTCAAAAAACAAATTATCGTGAAAAAAATTATTTGATACACGGAGATAAAGCAGATAACTACTACTTTTTAATCTGTCAGCGAGAATAAAGACGAGTTGTTTGTTTTATACACGATGTTCTGTTGTTCAATCAGTGTTTCCGGCTGTGCATTCCTTTACTTTACCAGCATTTATTTGCCGTTTTGTTGACCTTTCGCATTAGTTGCAGGGTCTCCAGAGGATGCCATCCATAAAATTAAATCAATGTAACCTTAATTATATTTTTGCCTACATCAATTAAGCTAATTGTTCCTCAAATCAAATTCTCTATTTTAAGGCTAATTTGGAAGTGTATATCTATATTTTTAGGTCTTTAAGAAAGGTTCGACTACAGAAGTCAGTAGAATCACTTTGTCTCTGTCAAAATTAGAGCCATTCGTCATACAGCTTGCGTCCTACATTCCTATAACGGTAAAGAGTCATGAGACGTCGGATCAAGTTCAGTTTAAATTTGTTACAACGCTGGCAGATGTCAACGTACAAGAGACTTGTATAGCGACACTATTTCCAGGAAATAACTCATTGCCGATATTTTCGACACCAATGACGGTTTTTCCTGTCTACGATGGAACCAAATCCCTTGGAGAATTGCAATCTCGTCACATTTCTTTTGATCAGTTACAGTATTCTGTTTCACCACCTATTGACGCACGAAGCATTTGGCACGAGTATAAGCTCAGCAATATTCCGGTAACATTTTTGTCTTCAATAATGGTATCGGTTAAGTGCATATTTGAAAATATAATTTTGCTTATTTTATTGAAGTAAAAGTGTTCCAGTGTATTTGAATAAGAGGAGTTACAATATTGTAACGTATTAATGATTTTTACAGGCTGTTAACTATGTTGGTTTTTTTGTACAGTCACAGCCTATATGTTTGTTACACATTTTACTTACATTGATATTATTTTGATAAAGGTACAGATTGAAGATGCAAATTCAGCTGAATGCACATCTTCAACCGATCCTCGGATCAAAACTTTTGACGGAGGGTAAGTGGCTTAGAAAACGACAACCCTTACTGTCCTGTTATAGTGACAATACGACAATCTATTCGCTAACTCTCCTTTTCATACACATTCCCAAGTAATCATACTCTATTTCTTCGAACTGATCACGCATTTACTTGCTTTCTTTCCATTTTCTTTGCCTGATTACAAGGGATTTTCCATTATGCTGCTTCCCACCATTCAACATTTCTTCATTGAGTAATTTCCAAGATAATTATTTTCAATTAAAATATTTAAAATAGTTGAATTGCTCGTGTGGACCATATCCAGCCTTCGTTTGCATGTTTTTAACACGTGGCAGAAACTTGCAATTCTGTTGAGAATTTAACCAATCTTAACGACATATACATGTTTGAGACTTTGAAATGTTCCATCTTTTCCTACCACGAAAACACTTGTTGACTCTTAAAGAATTTAAATTACACACAACAACTCCCTATTATTGTCTGATTCCTCTTAGATTATTAGTGAACATGTAAGCCATTAACCTTACAACAGTACTTTCTTGGTAATGAGCGAAGTAGGATAAGAAAAGATAGTTTACCTGATAAGACGTTTGATAATAGGTCACATGTCGGATAAAAATAATATTTATAAGTTTATTACTCCTCCAAACTTTAAAAAACTTATGTTATATGCATTTACGCTTGTAAGACTGATGTCACATAAGTGTGATAATAGGTCTAGATATATATTACATGTATGTATAACACTAGTAGTTTAGAGGGCCTGTAAAATGTACTGAAACATTTTAGTGCACAATAAATTACTATTAATTTTCATTACAGGTACTATTCCAATCAAGAAGAAGGGGAGTTTATCCTTGCTAAAGCTATGGGACACGATTTATATTTTGAGGTGGGGTTTGGATATTCTTGTTTCATTGATTATGTGATGTCCCATGAGCATTTATTTGGGTGACACGCAAATATTAGACTCTGATTAAGAGGCTAATAAAGTAATCTTATTTCCTTCTGCAATCTATTTTCGGCTTGGTATTATATTTTAATTTAAAGATTTTTTAAAAATAAAATTTTACAACAAAATGGTGTCTAAATCCTAATCGATGTCCTTATAAAATAAAATATGTCAAATAATGGCGGTTTATTAAAGGGTGGTCGTTCTATAAAACCAATAGGCTTTGACATGAAAAGAGGAAACCTACGGATAAAATCATAGTAACAACGTACCTGTTCTTATTGGCTGTTTAAAATTACAGGTATATGTCTGACATGTAGAGGAACGACCGTGATGTATTTTAACTTACAAGTAAACTGAACGGTGCTCTGCATTGCAAGCTTGTCAGTTCACGATACTTGTAAATGATATTGAAACTACACTAGAACTGAGTTGTAAGATTTTATAATTTACACTGATACAATCAGTGAAAGTCGATGTTAATATTTTGGAAGAATTATTTTAAACACTTACATCGCGCTGCAGGTATGGCAGACAGAATGTATATATTTGAGGCAAAAGGCAATTTTTTAGGCTGAAATGCATTTTATCGATGAGGAAACCGAGCAGGAATGTGACATCCTACTGTAAAGTTAAGCTTAAGGTACTGTCAGCGTTCGCCCCAAAACGCCTTATTTACTGCTCTACATACATTAATTTGGGTAAAAGAGATATATTCAGTGCTCAAGAACTAAATTTATTAACATTTATACATCGTACGGGTGAGGTCATAATTGCAATTTTGAGGTAAAACTGAACAATAGGTTTCTAAAATTTCTCTTTTACCTGTGCACCCACGATCACCGTTTAAACGTCGATTTAATGACACCATTTGTGATCCCCAAACACTGCCATCAATTTTTCTTAAAAGTCTTATTTCATTTGTTATCGTTGATAAAGCATAAAAATGCCTTTATTTAATGAAAATCTCTAATTAGGGGCTCATAACAAAATCACTTAAACCAAAATGACGACATGGGATTGTAGTCCATTCACTCGTGGTCACCTCTGCCTGTTCCCGTGATAAAATCTTGTTCAGGGATAAAGTTATGCACCATACCATTTACTATCTCAACTTAAAATAGAGTTATGAGTTGCTTATTCATTACAATGAGAAATATAAACGCCTATATTTATTTTTTTATTGTCTTAAGTCAGCACAAAGGGAGATGCATTACTGAATAGTTAGAGGCAGGAAAAACCCCGTTCTCGATATCTGGATGATAATAAATGGTTACAATACCCTTAAAATTGTCTTTTAGGATTAAAAACAATGTACAGTATATACAAATGTCGCTTTGGGGCAAATCAGACAAACACATATATAATTGACGTATGAGTAGTATTTTATTTGGCCTTTAATTAATTCAATAATTAATTCATTAATTCAAGATTTTGCCAGTTCAATCAACTTGATAGTTAGATCCCTTCAGCCACCCAACATTTTGGGAATATCAAGGAGTTACTTTTATAAATCGTTGATGGCAAATTTTTATAATTATAATAACTCCCGTATCAGAGTAAAGTGATCAAAGTAGAGTGAAGCCAGCGCCCAATGAAGGTCAATTAACGTTTGAACGATCACTGACCTGCCCAAATACCAGATGCAGTCCCCTACGAAAACCTTTTTTTCAAAAGCAAACAAAATACCCGTGCAACCAAATGTTCCAACCTAAGAATCAGTCACACAAACACTTGTAAAAATGCAGTGTAAAAAATAGAATGACAGTATTTAATATCAGGATAGAAAAAGACATTGACCATTAATGTTTTTAACCTTACAGTCGAAAAACAAAAAAGTATATGTTTAGATGGGTGCTCGTCTATGAAATTGTAATATACGATTTATATTTTCCAATTTTCTTTTAACATATTGTTGTTTTTGTCTGAATGTACATGTATGTATAGAGAGTATACAAACAAATTTAACATATTGGGGTGATGTGAAAGACTTAAAATAAAATATTACATAAAATGGCCATGTTTATTTTTAGACGTATTTCGGCCAGACCAGACTTTATGGACTAAAATGTAAATCCGGCCAATTAAAACAAATAATTTTTAAAGGAGCTAAAAACATGTTTTTTAATAAAGCGTTTTTATTGATTATCGTGATTGATTATTGTGATTTTTAAGTGATTTTATGTTTTTTTTTATTAATTATCTTAAAAGTAATTGGTTTTATGTAAACATTTGAATCTTTCAAAACCTTTTATTTGTCGTTATGTTAAGGAACATCTGGGCTAATATTTTATAAACAATTAAGCTTAAGTGTCAATTTTTGCACCTAAAGCGCCCTTCCATGTCATGGCCCGTTGGTTTTAAAGGACCACCACCATGTAAAAAACCGTTATACATTCGTGTATCATAACACAATGTCAAACTAATAAAGATTGCCTAAGATATTGGGAAAAACCAGGCCGGTAGCGGCTAGTCTAAAAACTCTGATAAAAATGGTTCAAGTTCACAGTCGGTGTTTTATTAAGCATTTGCATTTTTTTCGAGAGACCTGTCACTCAAAAGTGTTGTTTGATTCAAATGATATAAGTATTTTTTATTATGTCTTCTGATTATTTTAACATTTTTAAATATTTAATATAATAAACAGGTGCATCAGAGAACCAATAACTGCGGATTCGGTTTTAATGGGTATTGTAATTGTGGAGTGGCGGCAAGAGAAAATAACGACGTGTTCATTTTGGACATATGCAAAGATGCACATATCCAAAAAATTATACGAGGCCATGAAGTTGTACCGAACATATGGTATCGAGCTGTAGACGACGATGCAGAAAGTTTTCCGGTTCCTGACACACATTACATTAAACACCCAGGAGGAAAAAGGTTTACGGTAATTTTACAGTTCGGTGTCCAAAAATGTGTATATATCCGTATTCTGAATTCAAATTCGAATTTTCGTTTGTGCCAATATAATTTGCTGGAAGGTTTAAAGTACGAAATATTGACATCTATTAATGTAGAGAAGGTGATAGGTGATTTATATATATAAAGCACAAATAGTCTTCCTGAATATTTTCAGATTCAATTTTCTTCCGGAGCGCGGGTAGTCATAGCTATATTCAGTAGAAGAATTACTTACCTCGATCTACGTGTCCACGTGCCGTCATACTTCAGACAACAGGCAACCAAAGTTAGTGGGCTTTGTGGGAACTTAAATGGCGACATAAGAGACGATACGCCGACTTTTTTGCCTAAGTATGCTCTTTTATTTTGTTTATTTTTTATGTCTTCCTAATGTGCTAAAAAGATGTGTGGAGGCAGGTTTATTCACAATGTCAGCTTAAATACACTCTCTGTGTCGATTCCAGTTTTTCAATATACATCAGTTTACGGCATTAACCCTATTTATGAAAATAACTGATTGATGATTTCTGCTTATTTCCCTTCTTCGTTACCAATTGTACCAATTGAAAATAGTTTTCTTTTCTGCCCTCCCTTATTATGTTTTTCTGCTTCACCAAAACGTTGGTTCCCTTGGACTACTAAGTGTTTTTTTCCTACATCATATGCATCGTTTTAATTCTGATATGCAGAAGAAAATTACATTATATTTCCTGACATTAGATAGTGGAGGGAAGCTTTGAGATAGAATTTTATATGTTTTATTCACTTTAATGTAGTTAAAACTCGTCTTATTTAGCATCGGCTCCAGTGCTACCTACTTTGACCCCAACGTCCCTATAACGACTCCGCCATCACACGTAGGAAGTATTATCAAAGACCATCACTACTGTCACTGCCAAGCCAAAAACCTTACAGTTTGTGATTTCAGTCAGTTGGTAACTGACAAGGAACATGTTGAAAATTCGACAGACATATCTCAAGATATTCCAAGGCAGATCGGTAGAACTTCAAGGGGGAGACGGAGAAGGGATCTACGTGCTAGGCAAGATATAAATGACAATGAAATCCAAGATTTTTCACGCTTTAGTTATGTATTTAATTACAAAGAAAATAACTTAATTCCTCCAATACACGAAGGTTGGCCCACCAAATCAGGAAAAACAGAGGCCCATGCAAAGGCATACTGCGAGGGCAAACTAAGAGAATCGCCCATGTATGCGTTGTGTCAAAAAGTACCTGGCTTCGACATGACTCCGATAAGAAAGCAATGTGTGGACGACATACACGTAAGTTGAGCCCATGCGATAAAATGTGAACACCACTTCAAAATGTGAATGTAAACAGAATTTTACATATGAAGTAATACTAGAAATTGTTTAACAGATGTTTTATCATATTATCCTTTTCCCCAAAAAATGTTATCAGTTTTAATTGTTTCAGACTTCAGACGGTTATGACTTTGTCGAAGCTGCAGTGGGGGGTATGGAATCATTTTGCCTCAATGAAGCCGGTAAAATCAAAATAGCTACAACTGACCCAACAGCCACTCAGCCACTTGGTGTATCTCCAAACCCTACAGATATCACACCTACTACTTCTCAGCTGTTCGACATGCCAGACTTTGCAGACTTGAGAAAACTTTTTTGCCCCGGTCGATGCAGCGGTGAAGGAACTTGTGTTGATGGAGTGTGCCAGTGCAATCCTGGACGGGGGTCAGTAGACTGCTCTGTTATACTGGACAGTCCTCCAGTTATCCGAGGCATAGATGGCGGTGGCCTCTGTAATGTAAGAGACCGTGAATGTGAAGCAATTGCCCTCCGTGCCTCAAACCTATTGGATGGACCTGGTCTTACATGTCGATTCAGCATGCATCAGGTACTCTTTACTTTTATTGAAAAATGTGGACGCGACTGTCATTCATGTCTAATTGTACACTTGAACATGAATATACTGCTCTATATTATATAACAAACTATAAATGCACAGGTTGGTAACTTGAATGAATGCTTAGTTTTAGTTTGATTCGTTGACTTTCAGGTTGATTTTGCAACTGGAAGTCGACAAACTCTGCAGAGAACATTCGAGGTGAACGGGGAGTTGATATCGTATGCTGAGATAGTTTGTGCACTACCGAAGCAAGCCATAGATACCCCACTAGTGGAAACGACGACACGGGGGATTCCCATCCAAAGCTTTGATCTACAAATAAGTAACGACGGACAAAATTTTTCGGTTAATTCGACAAGAGTAACGGTCTTCGACTCCCATTGTATACGCTGCAGTAACCATGTTTGTTCCTTGAAGGTATGCGTATGACTGTTTCACTTAGAATTTCAAGTCAAAATGCATTTTACTTTAAATAGTAAAGTAAGATACTACAGGGAGTGACAAAAGTATTGCTCAGTTTTGCTAGGAGGTGAACAGCTGGGTTTTTTATATTTTTAATTACTATTTAATTGTAACTGGTTATGTTAAGTTAGTATCTTTACAAGAGTTTTACAAACCAATAATTTGTCCTCACATTACGCATGTTATTATGTCATTATTTTAATATATTAAAATATTTTCTTGGATAACCACCTGTTCCTTATATGGCCACCGTCCTAGGACATAGACTGATAACGCTTCATCTTCTGGGGGCTACTGTTGGCCCAGGCTCTGACGGCAACGGAATAAAGCGATTCTGGTAAAGGGGCGATCCTTTTCTACTTGATTTGAGCAAATTGCGTCTGGTGATTGGGCAAGCCAGTCCACCCTGTTGATACCATGCTGGTAAAGCCACTCTTGTACAACACTGGTCCTGTGGGTGAAAAGTGCTTTTTCTCCTGAAAACCCTGGTGTGAAGTCCTGTAACATGGAACTTTCTTTGAACCAGTATTTTGCTAACCCCAACCCGCAAATTACGAGACCACTGCTAAGCTTATTCACTGCACGATTTATATCTTTTTTTAAAAAGCCTTATATATTTAGCAGCATAAAAAGTCACCTGTCGCCTCTGGCACTAGTCTTCTTCCGGCGACCACATCTTGCTGGATTATGGGTCTCAGCAGTGAACTCCATCCTTCTGCAAACCCTAGATACAGTCTGGCCAGACACACCCTATCTGGCGGCTATTTTGGGGGACATTTACATCAAGGTGTATATTGATGAAAATTCATCACTGGTTACGCAAGCAACAAATCGCGAATCACTTTTTAGGAATACGCCATATAGCGCATTCACATAGGTGATGCAATACTTTCGCCACCCCCTATACAGTAAAACGAGCATCTGGTGAGAATTTAGTGTCGTTTTTAGGAAAGGCGCGCGCGCTGTTTACTGTATTCACCGTTAGTTTCTCTATATTACGTGATCTTTAAACTGTTTCGCATAGTATCTGTTTTATCACTTATATCATACTGAGTGCGGTATTGTTTCTAATACTTCCAGTCAGATGCTTGTCTAATCAACGGGTACTGCTATGAAAACGGAGAAACTGACCCTGTAAACGAAGCTTGTCGTGTGTGTGACGTCGCGGTCAGTACCACTTGGTGGACCAATAGAACAGGTATTATAATTCAAATCGATTCATTTCCCCATATTTGATACGGTTTGTGTATTTGCTTTGTAAATTGTTTTGAAATTTATAAAATGTAATTCCATATTTCGTTTTTTAACCTGGGCTATGGTAATGTACATGTGTTTCTTTCCCCAAGAACCCCCCTCACCGTGCTCCCAATGTGACGGGGTCCCCTGCACGTGTTCTGGTACCAAGTGGAAGTGTCAGTGTAAGACAGGCTTCAGAAGTGATGGAAATGGACTTTGCAAAGGTGACTTGTTTCATACAATTTAAATACTATCGATATTCATTACAAATATAAACCAGGCCTCATAAACGCTATTTGTCGTTTCTAGCACGATTCTTACACTGTTTTGGGGGCACAAATGCACAGATTAACAACTCCAGCCATAGGAATTTTAAAACTACCCTAACGCAGAATTACTTGCCATTAGCTTGACCTTTCATAACAAAAACATTTGGCCAGCTTCCTTCTGGGTCTCTGTCTGTACAGGGTGTATAGGCCCCCTAAAGGTTCTTTTTGCTTTGTCGACAATCACTTGCTCATACGGAACGCAATAAACGGGTAGATAAGCGGATGAACGATTTGTGTAACGATTTGTGTATCGAAACACTGTGCTTGTGGCGAGTAATTTGTGACTGAAGTCGTTAATTTGGATACTTGTGCTCACAAATCTGAGGCTCGAGTTAGAAAACGTATGATCTGTTTGTAAGGGCAGTTAAGTTGCTTTCACTATTTAAGCCTCTCTTACAACCCGTCGTGTGTGCTTAGAGATCGTGCGTCCTCGGAGTTCTTGTCAGACGTAGCGTTGTCGCAGGATGAAAATTAAATCGCAGCGGACGAAGTAGTAAGTACTTTTTGAGTAGGTATGTCGTGCTCTAAACGTGGGGCCCGCAAGTGGTCTGTACGCCTTTTTTGGAAGTAGGAAGAAGTAAGGAGCACGTACGATTTGTACTTGTGTCGCGCACAGTGAGTAGGATAATCATACGTGTATTGCAAGTGAAGCGTACGTTTTCAGAAATCAAACTTACGAAGTAAGAGAAACGTAAGAGAAACGTAATAAGCACGGAAGTGGAACGCACGGATAATATAATAAATAATATAAAAGGGAGCACCGAGTCTCTTCATCATTCACTGTTTTGGCTTCCAAAATGGCACTTCCAAGAATGATGCGCCATCGACTTCTACAGCTGCTAATGCTAGAGGAGACCGAAGATCACGACGCAATGCTTGCGGTGGTTGCTCGGGATCGCCTGCACTTAGTGCGACGCACTTCACAAGTATGGTAGTAGTACTCGCCACGCACTTTAGAAGTAAGATAAACGCACGGAGGAAGTGGGCTCACCCCCCTTTTTGTTAACACGTACATTGAAAGCAAGTTGAACGTACGAGTCTCTTGCGTGGTAAGTACGTCTTCCTGGTAAAATACCCCGGAATTTGCTTTTCCTGCGTTACACGCACGCCTAGCGCACTTACTCAGTACTTTTGTCTTGCGTGCTACGAGCGTGCTCCAGGCGTCCTAATTGTCGCAGACAGGTCGTAGCGAAAAACTGGCCGGCCAGTTTTCGGGCTGCCTGCTTTGCGTCGTGTTTGCGTCCACCCAAAAAAGTACGTTCCACGTGCGTGTGTCTTACTACTTGGCCAATTTTTTGCACGCAAACCGCTCGTAGAAGCACACACGACCGGTTGTAAGAGAAGCTTTAGGACAGTATTATGGTGTACAGCACTAACACTTTGGTACATAGACAAGGAAACTTATTTAGCCAGTGAATTCCTATTCGTATTTCTATTTCAGATGTAAACGAGTGTCTAAAGAAGGACATATGTGACCCTAATGCAACCTGCGTCAACACGGACGGAAGCTATGTCTGTCAGTGCAAGACTGGGTTTGGTAAATCCAACGGCACTATGTGTTCAGGTACTATAGACACAAATACACACAATGTACAAGTATGGCATATCTTGAATAAGGGGGTATTTTGAAGTGTAGAATGTTTCGTAGCAACTGTTTAAGATAATCTTGGGTCAGCTTATCATGCTGATTGTACATATACATTCAGGAGTAATCGCTTTACTTGTAAAACTGGATATCTATTCATGCTTTTTGTGAAACTTGACATCATTATGTAAAATGTAACTTTGATCACGAACGTTGCAGACATTAATGAGTGTGCACAAGTGAATATCTGTGGTCCATATGCAGACTGCGTCAATACTGAAGGGAGCTACTCTTGTACATGTACGTATGCTTTTGTTAAAATATATTTACTGAAACTGAACACAGTTACACATTTCCCGGTGATGGTGCTAATCATCTATGAATTGAGTTTTTACAGTGCTATAGGCACCACGTATACGGTATATGATTATTCTTGCACGGTGGATTCAAGGCTATATAGATTTATATACCTCGATTGTGTTCGATTGTGTTGTCGATGTTCTGTGCTTTTAAATAAAGGCATTTATATTTATAATTACGGTAAGATGCTATTTAAACGGTTTCTTCCGTTCTTTATTCCTTTCCAGCCTTTTCGCCCGAAGGCTCTTAAGAAGTGCACAAGCTTATGTTACAGTTAAATTTTTTTTACGGTTTAAGTTTTTAAAATTCTTTCTTAAAGCACATTTTATAAATTATGGCATATGTGTTGTTTTTGACATGGCATTAAAAGAATAATTTAAGATTTATTTAAAAAAAAATATATTTATTAAAAACTATGATTTTGGTTTTATGGTGACATATGTAGCAGTTAAGGGTAACTTTGAAACAAAGGTCGCATTTCTGTTGTAGACCGATCAAGTGGGTATATTATTATTATTATTATTATTAAATTCCGAAGGTGAGCATATAATGCCTAGGCGAATTGCCACCTTTATTTATACTTTATCAATATTTAACCCTCTTGAGAATAAAGATGTTAAAAAATTTTTCTGTTGTAGACCGATCAAGTGGGTGCCCACTGCATTACGTGAACATAGCCAACAGATGTTACAACATACAGGATACTGGACGAGCCTTCCCCCAGGCGAGGGCTGTGTGTCGTAGTGAAGGCGGGGACCTGGCAATGATAAGGTCACTCCCTGAATATAAATACCTGGTTGCAAAGATACCAAGAAAGTCAGCGTCTCTGTACTGGATTGGTAAGTGATGTGTTGAACTTCTTTTATTAAAAAAAAAAAACTAAATAATTATAATTCAAAGTGACACTTGAAACATTAGAAATCATCGCAAAGAGCTGTATATATAATGTCCAAAGAGCGGCAGTATGATGTTTGCATGCATCCATACCGGTATTAATGTACATAAGGTACCTTATTACAATGTCGTGAGCTTCAATTAACTAAAATCGATGCTTAATTAATGCTTTGTTTTGCTTTGTTTACTGATACGCGATGGTGGCAGTTTCAAATTCTTCAGTGTTATGTCGCTTCGTCAACATTTCCCTATGATCGTGATTTGGCGTGAATTAAATAGAAAGGCATTTTTGAAGAAATTATTTACGACATTGTCAGATGTGAAATTCTTTTTTTTTCTCTTTTGACTCTAAAGTCTTATTTTTCTGAAATTAATTACTTTTGTCTTTTGCACTTTCTTGATTTTACGTGTATTTAATTATTGACATGATACTACAGACTTAACATTTAATATGGAATATTTTTTTCCAAATCATTTTTCATCAGTTTTTTTCCTATTTTGCTGACTGATAAATGAAAATAAGGATTGAAATCGTGTTTTAATAACTTTTAATTGTGACATCTGTTCATTAATTGAATTCGCAAGTGAAGCAAACAAAAACACATTGCCTGTTCTACGTCATACGACAACCATTAAAAGAGATATTTTGAAACTCCATATTTTCCAAATTGTTGTCTGTAAAAGGGTTATACGCTCCACAAAGGACCCTCATGTCAGTGTCTAGTCATAGTAACGATTGCTGTTACACCTGACCTCTTCTGGCTGCTACCAGCGCTCTCAAGTTGCAAGGGATTCCTTGGGATAGGTTCAATCTGGAGTAACATTCCAGGCATCGGTCAAAATCTGTCCAATTTGGTCCAGTTTTGTTGTAGGATATGTAGGCCATTGATTTGGCGAGTAATGGCCTACCCACATATTGTCTTTGTGGTTCAAATATGGCGCTTTTGATGACCAAGGCAGCTGCTCATTCCCTTGGTTCTGTAAGTAATCTGTTATTAAAAGTGCTCTGGGTGTACCGACAATCTCACCGTGCAACCTTAAATTGTTTCTAAGGTGTCCCCTATCAAATGATAGTCAAGTGGTTCCCGGATTATTCCTTTATTTGATCTGGTTCCCGTTTTCGCCGATGACTACCATTGGTGTTTTGGCACCAATGTGGTATCCACTCCAAATACTGACGTTGTTAATGACCCTAGTCACTTTAGACGCGGCACACACTTCGTCGTTGGCCTTTTCTGGATGTCTGTAAACTCTGTTATGACTAGTTGAGCGGTACAGGTGAAATCTGACCTCAATAAAGAAAGCCGCAAGGTTTCAGTGTTCAACCCAGAAACGATAAAAGTCCACAAATCATTAGAGAAACATACAACGATGTTTTGCTGTTTACAGTGGGTTTCTCGGAGGTCGTCTGGTATTCTAACCTGCTAAAACCTGTTTGGTGTTCGCTATGGGGCCTTGAAAAATGCGTTTTGGTGACAATTTACCCCTCATTCTGAACGGACTGGATGGTTTTTTATGTGCAAAAGCATATCCCGAAAGACAGTGGGTCCTGTACCCTGGTGGTAAGTTTCCAATACATTGGGTGTGGCCTCTGTATAGGTACATCAGTCTGGGCATAACTCTATAAAACTGTGCGAACAGTTTCGTTTGGCGCAATTATCTGTCTGGCAATGTCTGTATTTTTCGCGCCATACTGCCACAGATTAACAAATTTGTAAAGCATTGGACAGCTCATTTTACACACTGCAAAACCTACCACTTGCATGCAAAATTTCAAATTCTTCTATGCAGTAGTTGCCGACATATGGATACTTTTTTGACAGAACCATGCTTTGCCAAAGTCAAGCTTTGGCCTGCCCAAAGGAGCACTACCTAATTAAATCACTGCTTATTACATAATGTAGCAGCTCAACAAACCTGGTATTCAGTTAATTGGAAACGACACACCTGACTTCACATTTCTCCATTCACATATCTTATTTGAGATCGGAGTTTTTTGAAAAAAAAAACGCATTTTTACCTATGCATACCTTCGAAACTGAAATATTCCATATTAAATGTCAAGTTTGTAGGTATTAGGCCTATAGTGATGGTAACAATCTATTTTTACGTCACAAGGTATTACTGACCTTGCAAATGAGGGTACATTTAAGTTTGTGGACGGCACTGCTGTTGGCTACAAGCCGGGCTGGGACGGCGGACGTCCTGCTGATCAGCCCTCAGACGCAGATTGCATCGCTATCAATCCTGAAAACAGTTACAACTACGTTAATAAACCGTGTTATGAAACCAATGGGTTTATTTGTCAAGCGCCTTGGAGGCAGCCGGACATAGCTATAGGATAAATAGGACTTGATCTAAGAACCTCTGTTGACAAATGACACGATATCAAGTTGAATCTTAGGCTGTATTTCCAGAGCTTTTCGATCGATCTATCCCCGCGGGGAGTCTCACTAGATTACTGTCAGATAATCCGGCTTAAATGTCCGTCCCGCCTACTACAAGCTGTAAGAAGGTAATTAACTTTAGTGTCCGCTCGGCTGACAGCTATTTAGCGTGAACCTCCAGGGAGTTAGGTCGATCTAAAGTAGATCGATCTAATTTCTGGAAATGGGTCTAAGACGCATTTTCCTACATTAATATTTGTTGTATTGATTGTGAACTTCATTTTATTAAAACGTGTGATCAATGTTGGGAAGTTTGAAGAAAAAAAAGCCCAGCATGTTTTACATAATTTCACTAATCGATAGACCGTTATCTGTAATTTGTGATTCTCTTACACAATAGCAGTTTGCTTAAAAGAAGAGCGCCGTGCATTTCCCATACAGTACGAATGTCACATATACTCAAATAATTAGACTTTATCTGTGTCGATGATTGTTATGTGATCATTAGATATAATCAACTTCAAAAATCCCAATATTGTTAGATCTCTCAGTTTTAATGATATGTATGAATCTATGTAATAATAAAAGCTTTTAGAAGCATACCTCATTCTTGTTGCATTACTTAGAGTACTATAGATTATTCGTAATTGTTTTCTTACACTTAAACTAACATATCTCTAGAGTATTGTATTCAAATTCACTCTTGGGAGAGAAATAGGGAATTTATATTTCAGATTAGATTCAAAAGTGTTTTTTTATTACATGTATCAATTGTGCATGTAGGTTTTACAGCATTTGTAGCACTTATAACATAACATCAATATTTTGTTTTATGGTGTGACATATGTTGTTTATGGAAGGGACAAAAAATAGTCAAATGAATGCTCATCGTGTACATGTTTATACACTGTAACGGGAAATATTTAGCAGACAGCGGACGTCGGTGTGTCCTTATGAAGAAAGGTACTGGTGGGAACATCATTATTTATTTGGCAATTTTAAATCAGTGCTTTGATAAAGACCAGGCATAAACATTTACGTTCCCCTTGTGCGATGTTTACATGCACGCTTTGAAATGGAGTATGCCTAGATAAAACACATCGGCATTAAGTATTGAGTAGACTGTTGGCGCCCAAACGTATTTGTTAATGCTGATATCACACGGGTGGAAACCTAATCATTTGACCTTTTGACATCATATCTCTGATCTTCGAGAATACAAGTCTTAAATAGACTATTGGCACCGAAACGTATTTGTTTATACAGATATCACACAGTTGGGGACCTAAGCATTTGACCTTTTGATATCACATCTTTGAGCTTCAAGAAGACAAATTTTCTAGTAGACTGTTGGCGCCAAAACGTATTTGTTAATACAGATAGCACACAGCTGGAGATATGATCATTTGACCTTTTGACATCAAATTTTTAGCTTCAAGAATACAAGAAACATTTACCATGTGCGGATATCGAAGGCTTTACAGATTAACAGAAAAAAAGTAAGGAGTTAGTTTTAGAAAAGTTCGTGAACATGCGGGTGTTTTAGTTGCCTACTCTTTGGTTATGATACAAGTATTACTTTAAATGACCTCGTGTGTGATGAGACAAAACAATGAAGCAATGATATAGATGATAACAATTTTAGGTATAAGTATTATTTAAAACATAGAGAAAAGCACTAACTATACGTGTATAACATACTATTTCCAAGTATTATAAATTTCCCATGTGTAACGCGGTTATCTACCAAGTATGCTGGGGGCGTCTAAATGTACTAAGGGTAAACATTCACGAGGCGAGGAACGACGCACGCGTAACACCAATCACTCATCCGATAGGTAGATGTAATAAGCAACCGAAGCATGTTGAGCGCTGCACTTTACCGATAAAAATAAGTTATACATATACTTGTCCTAGAAAACTGTTACTGGAGGTCTGATTGATGGACTAAGGTGCGACTTGAGAAGTTATTGCATTGTAGGCTCCCATACAGCTCAAATCATGAGACACACCATAGTGGGTAGGTTACCACTTGTGCCATTTGATCATGGTTCCTGTCAAGCTTTTGTGTATGTGCCTCATAAAAGTTCAATATGCAGCTGTAAAGGTTCGATTACTTTAACATACATTCACTGGATCAATTAAGTGTTGGGAGATTAATTTCTAATTTCATACTTCAAAGACGATTCTAGCAATCAGGGTCTATTGTGTCGTTTATGCGGGGAAGTGTGGTACCCTGGCAGTAGAATTTGTTACATCGAGAGAGAATGCGTGGAGCCCTCAGGTTGATTTGCCTCGCTGTATGGTGAATTCAATAGCTAGATTTCTTTCATAAATTCTACTAATAAAAAAATCAATGACGTTTTTCAAAGATGGTTCTTGGGAGCAAGAACAAATGTTATCTCAAAAATCTACTCTGGAAATCAGACACTACGTAAATATAGGATCGTTTATGCCGGGGAGGGGAGGGGGAAGGGAAGGGGTCTGCATGTGAGTGGTTGTTCAATGCTTTTATAGTGTATCGCCGACCACCCGTCATTCGGTCACGGCCAATGTTGAAGAGACAGCATTATCATGAATATGTGTCATAAAGTATGGATGTAATGAAATAAAGTGTTATAAGAAATAGTGCAGATATTTATTGATAATTTGATGGTTATGGTTATATTGTTAAATAATCTCTTTTCACTGTTTTTTACATGGATGGAGGCTTGAGTTTACTACAGAATAGCTGTCCGTTTGTGACTGTTGAGCCCCTGTACCCTTATATATGTGACAATGTCATATACGAAAACTCCAGCTTGAATAAAAATGTAATAGTAATTTTTGCCACTACCTGCACCACCGCACATTATACCTGTTGTTCCCCTTCCTGTACATGTTTAGTACACTCATGCAAAATGACTTCTATCTTCACAGTTGGCGCATTAAGTACAATGTTTACAATTTTAGCTGTATGTCCCTTTTCGTTTTAATATACATCATATTATCCAGAAACTTGGGGCAATGCATCTACCTCTGTGGATATATTCAGATGCTTTTGGTCAAACTAGACACATATGAAACATGTATTGCATATAAATTTAAGGGGGACTGAAATAAGATTGTGTGAAAACTAGCCACACATTTCTCTCGAACCTCCTGAAAAGATCTCATGTTCTTGCTTTTAAAATTTTATTAACAATACTAGTTTCTGATAATCAGAATTGATTTCAACAAAACGACTCAAGTACTTAATTTGCAGAATCCTATGTTATTTTGAAACATGACATTTTTTTCTCGTTGTCAAAATCGTTTAATAAGCTATCGGTTAAATATCACTTGGCAGCGAGGCGAGTCACCTAGGGCCTTCTTGCATTCTACCTCGACCTGGAATATTCGACTGGCGAGTCGATTTTAATTTCTTATCACAAGAACAAATCGTTGTTTTAAAACGACATTAGTTTTGCTTGTGTTCGAAAAAAGATTTTAGTCAATAAATCAATAAACATATAAATATTCTTGTGATCAAAATGTAAATAATGGTTTTGTATTATGTGGCAATATTTCCATATTGTTTCTTTGACCTCTTTCTGTCAGTCGGAATCGTCCTCCTTATTTTGGAACTATACACTTGCACTGACCCATGCAGTCCTAGTAGCCACGTTGTGCTTCAGGACGCTCTTCGTAATGTTAAATCGCATAGTAGCCCTAGCCACCCTTCCTTGTGTGACACTGGTTTAAGTACAGGCTGGTACAGATTTAAGGGCGACGCTGGAGCTCGAATGGCAGATTCCAGAAACAAACCACAACCGGGGGACTGTTCGACCAGTTGGCCCATTTATCTGAAAGATTCACAACCCCAGCTTCCTGACTTAAACTGCAATGATGAAATGGAAATGGAGACATGTGTAAACTTTTTGAACTCGAACCTCTGTGGTGCAAAGCTAAGCAGCAATGTAACCATAAGAAAATGCTGTTCTAGTGGATTTCATTTCTTCATTTACCATTTGAATCGTCCAAATGGATGTTATAAGGCTTTTTGTGGAACAGGTAACATCTAAATATTCAGTCTTCCAATTTTATGTATGTGTCAGATGTGCTATTTGTTAGTATGGCGTATTTTAATTTTTACTGGTGGATATTGCAGTCTAATTAGCCATGCAAAAAGACGGTTTCAAGCAGGATATTTAACGGCAGATATGAAGATAATTTATTTACGCATAGCACCAAAATATTTAACGAATTTTAGGTGCCTTGCTTTTATAATGGGTGTTCCTACTTGTTGTCTTAATTACTATTGATTCTCGTTGTTGAAAAGGCAATGGTGACCTGACATGTAAGACGGATGAGATGACACAGGTGTCAAGATGGACTGGGACAGAAATATGTATAGGTAAATGCTCTTAATTACGTCGAATGACTTTTTTTACAAATTAAATTTTAAAGTCTGACCGGACTTTGAAACAATGTAGTCGCTTATATTCATACCGTGTTTGCTGTAAACTTTTTCTATTATTTTACAATAGAATGAATTGACTTAATTGTCTGAAATTATATGTTACAATCATGATTGTGATGGTTATAATATTAATCTTTGTTAAAACTATACCTCCTATATAGTACTTTTTTCGCCTTACTTTTTGTTACTTCCACATAGGGAATAATGCAACAGTGCGACATATGTATTTCCCACTATGATTATTCTTAGTCTCCTCTTAGGTATTCATCCCAGTATGTCAAAGGCTCCAGTTCTAACTGGCCCTTTCGTGGATGGTGGCGATTTCTATTTTTTTTGTCAAACAAATGTTGGCAGAAACATGGACAATGTGGAGAATGCGGAATTTTCTGTTGAATTCCTTTTGAATGGGGAAGTTTTGGTTAACTCTTCTGTCAATATATCAAACGCATTTCGGGCAAAGCTCGGCCATACATTCTTGTCGGGCAATTTAGGAAAATATGTAAGTCTATTTTCATCTTTGTTTCAGAAAAAATCAATGTAAGCAAATATAATTGTTTTGACGTTCGTAAATAAGTGATATTACAGTATTTAATGAATTTTATGCATTTAATGATGCGTTTTTCTTCCGTGTTATTGAGTTGTAGTTTTGTGTGGCTATTACGTGTGCTTACAGCACAGGTAAAAGTATTTGCGCTTTCACTGTATAATCTCTTATCGTGATGTTCCAATAGATTTCATGCAGAGTCAAGGGCAGGTGGCGCGAATACCCACGAGGGGAAATGAAACATTTTATCTATAGTTCAAATAACTACTTCGCGGGAGTGAAGGTATGACAAACAGTTTCCTAAATATAATCTCAATACATTAATATGTATCATGTATCAACCGTAAAATACTTATAATTTGCTGTTTTTCAGTTTTGTCCAAGGTGGGGAAGATTTATAAGCGTGATTAATTTATCCCCACGTCAGTCTTCCTTTCGCCAAAGTGAAAATGTGTATAGTAATAAACTGCCAAAGTATTTAAAGGTACATGGTGGCTATTGAGCACTAAGGTATCAAGTGAAGATCAAATGTTTTTGTTCAGTTGATGAAGTCGCCGAATTACGTTTATTAGAGTTTTAATTTTTGCTCTCAGGTCTTTAAAAAAGGTACCGATCAGGAGATATCCGCAATGGAACTGCCCCGTGGCAAACTCACCCCCTTTGAAGTAGAATTGGTCTCTTACCTTCCATTGACAAAGAATTCTCATCCTTTCCGTGAACTGAGGTTTAGAGTGATAACGCACACCCAGGACACTGCTGTTTATTCTGAGTGTCATATGACTTTTAAATCTGATCAAGCTGCTGAAAATTTACCGATACGATCCACACCCATGATGATCTACCCTGTTTTTGACGGGACCTTGAGGGGAGATATTTCGCCACGCTATATATCGTTACAACGATTGCTTTATCCGTTTTTAACATTGCCTGGCTTTGCAAGGACCATGTGGAATGGATATAAAATAAGTGATATACCGGTACTATGATATCTAATGAATAATTTGAATAAGGGTCTGCTTCCTATTACCAAAATTTGCTATTTTACATTTGCCTTTACTTTACCTTTATTTATAACATAGTGAATGTCAAAACACAAAAAATATTTCACACAACGATTTTTAACTATTGATTATGCATTTTCAGATTCGCATTAGTGATCCTCTATCATCCGAATGTACCCTACATCGTGGATATGTAACGACCTTTGATCGGAGGTAAATGGATGCGGTGTATTTTATATAAAGCACTATTGCAGAACTAGTGTAATTTTTTATAAGCTGGTATGTGCAGGTGGCAATCAAGTCATATTACTGAAACACAAAATATTGGTCATGACTGTAATATAAAGCTTTCTTTTCAGTAACTTTGACCTTCAGGCACCTGGCGAATTAGTGGTTTCAAAGTTTACCGATCAAAAAACCCTCTTTGAGGTAAGTGTTTTGGTTAATCTTGAAGAAGCGTGCAAATCAGTCGATGCCACAGCTGTTACATGTATGACAAATGCATAACTGCACACGCAACTGTACAATGCAGTGTTTACCTCAAAATGGCTAATAGACTAGTCACAGTAAGGTCTTGTTTTCCCCGTTTCATGGTAGGATCTATACTAACGCTGTATACTGGTATGGCAGATATGATAGTCCGCTAATCAATTTACCATATATGAATGTATGATTATTGCATGTATGAATGTCCTTAACTCCAAGCTCCAATTGAAATGTGCAGCATTGCTTTCAAATAACACTGTTGTCGTCTGATTAATAATGCATGTATGTACCATTTTTCTGATTGTAAGAAAATTAACCGAAGCATATGTCAATATTATGTTTTATAAGCCCTGATATTTACGCATATTAGACAAAAAGCCTACTGCATAATGAATGAATACCCAAACATATTCAGTAGTTGTTTAAATTTCATTTTGTTGTCATTGGGCCAGTCAATACACAACTAAGGTTGGAAAAATTGGTGACAAAGGTTCCTCAACTGATTCTGGTCCGTTGAAGGCTCAATATAGCTCAAATAAAATTTCCCCATGAATCCTCCCATGGCAAAGTCTTGTTTTTCACAAAAGTCCAAAATGGCCGCCATTCAATGGAGGTTGTCACCGTGAAGCCCATAGAAACATGTACCTATCAATTTCTACTAAGTAAAATATTGCCAATCTATTGCAGCTATTGCTAAGATCACCTAATGTCAAGGTCATGACCTTATTACAATGTCAAGGCATTTTGGAGCTAAAAAGCCATGATGTCTATATTACAGTTTTCCAGTGTCATAGAAACATGTTATAAGAAACAATACCAACCAAGTGAGACACTGCCAAACGCTTGCAACTATTTTTAAGGTCACCAGAGACCAAGATTAAAAACAATTTTCAAGGTCATTGTTCTTTTCGAGTGAATAATGTCATATACTCTATATCGTGGTAACCGTATGTCACTAAACAGGCTTTAAGTATCAATTCCTACTAAATGAGAAATCAATAATCATTTGCAACTTATGTACTTGTGTCACCAGAGGTTAGGGTTATGACCTAATTACAAGGTTATGACATTTCAAGCAAAAATACCTAATTTCTCAACAACCAAATGTCACAGAAACATTTTCAATGTGAAAATGAATGTCTCTTAAATGGAGCCCTGTCAATCATTTGCAACTATTTCCAAATCACTGGAGGACCAGGCTTGACCTAATTACAAGGTAATCATGAAATTTAATAGAAATTTGATTCTAGGGTGATCCAAATACTAAACATAAGATTGTTTAAGAGCAAAATATGCATCTCCATTCTTTAAGACAAGTGTGAATTAGTGTTACATTTTATAGAGAGACCTGAGCGGTTTGATGTAAATACTTCATTTTAATGCAGGTATTATAGGCATAAGTTCTTTTCATTTAAACTCCATACAGATACTCTAAACAAACAAAGAAATGTTAAGTTATGTGATACATGTAAGGTTATCGCAAACAAGTATACTAAGGCACGACAAACGCATATTTTAATTAAAATTTCACATTTATATCATTAGTTTGATTATCCTTTGACATGAGGCCTGTATGGCTTTTTATGTTGCAGACACGAGGAAATTTTTTTATTGAATAATGATTAATTTCGTCTTGACTACTTTTGATATTGATTAATTTAAAGTTATAAGCGGTCTGTTCTGGTCGTATCTCGTGTTTATAACTTTCACAATTGCTGCTTGTCAGAGCACTGTATTTAAAGGGATAATAACTGTTTTTTTTTTTTTTGGACAAAAAATGAATTTTTCCAGAGTAAACAACAATTTTCCCATACTTACCAATTAACGAATCCGTTTCTACATTCAAAGTTAGTCCCTGTTTTTTTATCTAAAAAGTGTGGTTTTATGTTATAATCTCTTAAGAGATTATTACAGAGTACAGCCATCTATGGCGGTCACGTGGTCTGACGACAAGCTCAGATATCAGAATAATTGCTATAAATGCTGTTTTTGTGGTAAAACAGAACATATTATATTCCTATAACTTATTTACAATGTTTTTATTGTGAAATATAGATTTCATACGAAGAGTTATTATCCCTTTAATGTAAATATTTAGGCAAAAAAGTATTTAAGTAAAATACCTGATCCTGATATTCTGGTGGTGATTCATTTTATACCCAAAAATAAATAAAATATTTAAAGGCAGAAATGAAAAGAAAACCCAACAATCACAGAACGTTTTAGTACGCTACCATTTGCGTGAAATAACGCTCTTTGTTTGCTGGGAATGACATGACGCGACAATCGTGTCCTTTCTCGGCGGGCATCAAGTAAGTAACCTGATCACCAGAAGAAGAAAATATAATGGGTCTAAAGGAATGTGGTAGACCATACGTTACAAAGTATCACTACTAACGGTCTGTTTTATCTCCCTAGGTGCGTTCAAAAGTGGTAGGATGCTCAAATACAAAAACTTGCGCCTGCGCAGTCGCGGCTAGGGAAAATAACGACATATTCATCGTCAACGCCTGCAGTATGACGAATGGAAACTTGGATTCTGTTCCAATTTTATGGTACCGCCCTGTGCAAAGATACATAGCGCCAATGGCATACTTGGATAAAGATCATACCGGGAATTTATACACGGTAATTCATTTCTATCTGCATGTGTACAATTCATTCCTTGAAGTGTATATACTACAGACTTGACATTTAATATGGAATATTTCAGTTTGAAAGGTATGCCTAGGTAAAAATGCGTTCTTTTTTTCATAAAACTCAGATCTCATATAAGATATCTGACTGGAGAAGTGTGAAGTCAGGTGTGTCGCTACCAATCAACTGACTACCAAGTCTGTTGCACTGCTGCATTGTGTAATATGCGGNATTTCTTACAGAACCAAGGGAATGAGCAGATACATTGGTCATCAAAATCGCCATATTTGAACCACATAGACAATACATGGGTAGGTTATTACTCTCCGAATTAACGGCCTACATGTCCTACAACAAAACTGAACCAAATTGGACAGGTTTTGACCGTTGCCTGGAATTTTTTTCCATATTAAACTCTAAAAACCTATCCTAAGGAATGCCTTGCCACTTGAAAGCTCTGGTAGCAGCCAGATGAGGTCAGGTGTAACAGTAACCGTTGCTGTGACAAGACACTAACATGAGGGTCCTTTGGGGGGCGCAAAACTCTTTTAAAGACGATAATTTCGAAAATATGGAGATCCAAAATATCGCTTTCAATGGTTGTCGTACGACTTAAAATAGGCAATGCATTTTTGTTTGCTTCACTGGCGAATTCAATTAATGAACTGATGTCACAATGACATCAAAGAGATAGATAAACGTTATAAAAACACGATTTTAATCCTTATTTTCATTTATCAGTCATGAAAATATGTAAAAAACCGATGAAAAATAATTTGGAAAAAATATTCCATATTAAATGTCAAGTCTGTATATATAAACCCCTTTACACTGAACGGCGTACTTTTTATGACCAAAAATGTGGACAGGGCGCTCAATCGTTCTTCAGTGTTAATGCTTCTGCGACTATTGTGCATCCTTTTTTTACGGCCAAAATGTGGATTTTCCCGCAAAACTGGCAGCGATCTCTGCGTCCACTGAGCGACCTGCCTCCCCTTTGCGTTCCTTGTGCAACCTACGGCATCCATTACTTTCGTTCTTTTTTTTTCATCACCGGCAACCATGGCGATCAGTTGCAACCGTTTGGCGATCTTTCTGCCTTCTGCGAGACCAGTGCGCGATATTTGGCGACTGCTGGGTGACCTGAAGTGCTAAGATAAATTTTGACACTTTCAAACATTTATATTTTTTTCATCGGTTCTAACCCAATTAACGAATTTAGAACATCTCCAGAGACGAATTTTTAGGAATAAGCTTTTTTGTAAACTACAGTAATCAGTTAACTACAGTACAAGTTCTACATGCACTGATAATAAGCGAGATGGTCATTGTTGTCTTTGTAAGAAATATGGACAAGCGTCAAAGACGCCATGGATATGTTGGGTGCGCCACTGACATAGTTTTCAATCCGTTTACCAAAACTGCAACAAGAAGTGCATCTCACGACAGAATGTTGGTTCTATAAATGACAACGAAATTGGATCTTTTTTAGAATTTAGAAAGACATACCAGTTGGAGGCTGGTAGGAAACCCTTAGAACCCCTCAGCTTCCCTGTCTCTGTTGAAAAATCCCCTCATATACGACCCCTTTAAAGTGTAAAAATCAATATTTTACGTGCCGACCATGTCCTATAATTTAAGCATCCATTCTGCAATCAAAGCAACCCTGTGCCTCCTTCCTGCGACCACAGCGATGCTTGTGCGTCCTTTCTGCGTCCTTTGTGTGCCACTGCAGCCACCAACCATCACCGCATTCATTGTTAAATTTTCTTGAACTTGTTCAAAACATTGTGGCGGCCATGGCGTCCTCGGCTATTCCTGAAAGTTCTGTGTAGATCTTAAAGGCATAATAACTCTTTGTATGATACCTATATTTCACAATAAAAACCTTGTGAATAACTCATAGAAATATAATATATTCTGTTTTACTACAAAAACAGCAGTTATAGCTTTTATTCTGATATTTGAACTTGTCTTTAGACCACGTAACCTCCATTGATGTCTATACTTTGTTAAAATCTCTTAAGAGATTTTAACAAAAAACCAAACTTTTTAGAAAAAAACCAGGGACTAACTTTGAATGTAAAAATGGATTCATTAGCCATTGGTAAGCATGGGAAAATTGTTGTTTACTCCAGGAAAATTCATTTTTTGGCCGAAACAAAGAGTTATTATTGCTTTAACGATCACTCCTGGCTCCTGTGAGCGTCCAACGGCGACCTGGCCAGTTTCATGGTCGCACAAGGGATGCAGAATGGACGCCGTACAGTATAAGACCCCATTCCCAGAGATTAGATCGATCCAACTAGGTCGACCTGACTCCCTGGGGGTTCACTCTAAATGTCAGCCGAGCGGGCAAGAAAGTTAATTACCCCCTTACAGGACGGACATTTTAGCCGGATTATCTGACAGTAATCTAGTGAGACTCCCACGGGGATAGATCGATCTAAAATCTATAGGAATGCGCCCTAAAAGGGGGTTTAAACAGTTGAATGAAATTGGCATTACTCCCTGTTTGGTTCCCTGTAATCAGAGTCATTATTTGTAATTTTCATATCATATAGAGTCAAGCACACTCAGTGTCCCTTATCGAAAAAGTCCTACATGTATATAATGTTGTAATCTCTAATAAAGTCTATTTGGTTTTAGATTTATTTTCCATCTGGGGCCTTGGTGAAGGTATCAATAAATTCAGCTCAGGGTTTGGATATCATCATCCACGCTCCGTCCCACTTTCAAGTTAGACTTACTGGGGTTTGCGGAAATTTCAATGGGAAATTAAACGATGACCGTAGCGTCATTCTGAAAATGTAAGTCAGTCTCTCTCTCTCTCTCTCTCTCTCTCTCTCAGTATTCTGTAATCAGTATTTTTCTATTAAAAGGTAGCACACATAAGTGGCACATTATTTTATTAATGTTAACGCTACTTTACAGTAGTTTACACTATATAATTTAAAAGCATGTAAGGAGGTATATCTATTTCAGGGTTGAGCCATCTTACTCCTATTTTGATGCTACGATTGCTCCTGCGCCTGCCTTTAACAATCGTTCAGCTCGGTTATATCATTACTGCCACTGCCAACGTGAAGGCTTGGTTTGCGATTTCAACCGAAACATTACAGATAACAGCAATGTAGACAGCTTCATCAGCTTGAGCAATTTGCGCCCCCCCATTCAGATTGGTTAAACGCAAAAATATTATTTGCTTAATTTTGTTTCTTGTCATGCACATGGATATTACTTTGTGAAGTTTTTTTTACGAAATGAATCGATGAATAAAGGTATATAACATGGTCAAAAATGGTCAAATTCTGAACCGTTTTACCATTCTAAAAAAAACTAAAACTGGTGAATAAGCGCTCGAGTTATTCGAACACTCTAGCTCTCTATTCAAACTAAAAAAACATTATATGATAAATAGTTGTGTTTATGGGGGAAATGGCAGGGTTATACACATGTAGGGGATAGTTTAAGTTTAGGGTTTGTGTGACGTCTTATTAACAGATGACCGGGGCAGTATCCAGACACTCACATTTGGTTTTAATTAGTGTGGACTAAGATATTTGAAACGCTATCATTGGTGCAATCAGATCGGTTTTTAGATTCGATAAAGCACCAGCTTGAACTGTTTTATCAGCCACACTTTAAGATGACGAAGTTTAATATTTCAATTTCATTGTCACCCTCCACTATCCTCTATCACCTGCCTTGGTGAATGTGTTCTCTTACATTTATTTCTGTATTATATTGTCTTTATTTTATTTATTTATTTATTTCTGCCAACTTTCTCCAGTAGCTTTTGACATTGTTTTGCTCTTTCGCCAATTTTTTGATCCATTGTATGGAGGATGTATGTATGATCACTTAATTTGATGTTGTTACCATGCCCCCATCTTGTAATTTCGTATCATATTACGTTTCGTCATTTTAATAAATGACATTTTTCAGTCATATGGAATTATTTCTTATTTATATTTGAGCAAACACTGAGCGTCGGTGCGCTTGTTAAATTTTGGCTGCATAAAAAACGCTTACGCAGTGAAATATTGAGATTAAAAAATAGATTCCGATCCGTGATACATGTAGTAAGTTATGCAAAGGCAAAAAAAAAAAAAAAAAATATTAACCATAATACAGAGCAAAAGTTCAATTTTTTCCTTCGACAAAATTCGAAGCTGGTATATATAACTGGGAAGTATCATGTCTGGTCCTCAAATAAGATTTGGTCCCTTGGTTCTAAACTGTTTACAAGAAGCTCTGTTCTGGTCCTACACCTGTAAATGTCAATCATGACGTGTTCAAACGTGTTCCCCAAACGTGTCCTTGGCTGACTCTGTTATGTTCTCCAGTTTTTCAGGTTTAAAGCTTTTAGAGGCTACCAAAAAACGTATGTAAACTGAATGTTAGAAAAAAATGCATTTCAATTATTTAAATTCGTATTGTATTTGCTATAATATAGTCTCACATTTTTTAAAGAACACAAAAGTTTTGCTGCGTGACTTCCTTTAGGATGTTTAATACTATTACAATATTTATATGGCGTGCTCTGCATTATAATTCGTGGGTGATTGTTTGTGTGTGTGGGGGGGGGGGGGACCTCACTCGCTGTCATGATGGTGCGTCTCAAACCTGTTAACTTCCTGACCCTTTAAAACACCGCTACAGATGAAGACACTCTAACCCAAAAATATTATGTTCAATGTTAAAAAAAACTGTTAACAAAAAGTGAAAATGTAAGCCACACATATTTAGTTTAATATCGGCATAAATACTGTATATGGCATGTCCCATTATTTTCTCTTGTTTATGTTATTGTACATGTACCCTCTAACATGGAAAGCAGCCAACAGTTATTAAAAGTGATATGTAATAATAAAATAAAAACGTTATGTAAAACGTGAGCGTCGGTAACGTGACTCAGACGTTCACTTCCCCGGAGTGCAGTTGATCTTTCATATTAAAGCAATGGGTAGTTATTACAAGAGGTCAGGGTTGGAGGGGGAGCATAAGATAATTATATTAGCATTATACTAGGGAATACCCTGCAATTTATCAATTTATCTTTTTCAATTCATGCCGAGATCTCGCGGATACTTCACATGGCCGTTTAAACCAATAAAATTGGTTTTTAATAACCCACCCCCACCCCACCGAACGACATATTAGCATGCTTCCGAATAAAAACTATATACCAAAGAAAATAATTTAGAGGCCAAAAGAGAGGCAGCCAAGGGCATGTTTCGGTATGACTATCAAGAACTGTAGGTTTAATATAATCATAGTCTATCAATAAATAAACAAAAATTCCTACAGTTTGACACAGCTGATTCATGTGCGGATTTGACTGACGGCGCAGGTTTACATATATGGCGCATACCCGTAGATAATGAGTTATTACTGTTGCTTTTGGACCATGGAGCCAATCCAAGGCAAAACAAAAATATTTAACGTTAATTGTACATCTACATTATTTAATTGTTCGAAGCATTTTACCGTATATTCTGTTTTGCGCCTTTTATCTCTTATGCAACTATCATGTTATGAAATAACCATCTGAAATTTTAAAAAATCAAGTTGAGCCTTTCTTTTGGTATACTTCATCATGTTTCGTGGTTATCTAGCTTGGTCGGTTAAGAAGATATATAACTCCCCCCTGCCCATTTATTTCAACCTGTAAGCTCGGTAAGTCGGTAGTCTGGCTCGGGTAATAAAATATCACTATCTCCACATCTGGTTTCTAGCAAGCTCGTTTAACAGCTTAGGAAAAACATATAGCTCCTCGGACCAGGAAATCAGGAGAGGGGGAGTAGAGTGGGAGTAGAGTGAAACATGTCTTCTCAATATGGAAATCTATATGTTTTTGGTAATTTCCTTTTTAACATTTACAAACACTATAAAATACCCTTTCTCGAATTAATATCATGTTCACACATTTCTGTAAATGTCCCGAACTAGAGGAGACTGCTATAAACTAAGCACATCTTGGCAATGACTGGTAGCCAGTTAGCCGGCAGAGTGATTTAGTTATTATGATTAACATTTATATTTTTATAACTATCAAACAATCTTTGCTGTTTGCAGGTATACTTATTTAGAACATGTACTCTGCGCCATATAATAGCAATGGTGCAAAGTAGTGACACTTGTAAAATCCTAAAATATTTTTTTTCAAATATCAAATTTCATTAGATGTTTGAATACAAAATTGTTATAAAGACATGAAAGAAGCAAGGTGAGCATATATACTCGGAGTTTTGTCTGAGAGTGATATTTCTCGAGTTCAACTCACTGCCCTGTGAATCCATATTTTTGTGGCCTGAGATGCCGTGTCCATTACGTTGTGACCTGACTTGCCAAAAGCAAGTCTGCGCAAGTCGTCACACGAATTGATCCTTTGCCAGCTTAAATAGATAAGACTTGTGGTACAGTTTTATTTGGGCAACGACTCTACTTTTATGGAGACATTCCCACCCCCGCCCATTGTCTCGTTTGGACAACCTTCACTTTAAAAAGACATGTTGTGCACAGCAAAGGGTTCATTTGCTGTCCATCCATCTCGAACAGCCCTATCATCACCTAGGGAACAAGGAAGTAATAAAAAATACACCTATGACTCCCATGTCATATATTGTTCAATGTTATACATTTTAAAATAACTTTATACATCGCGTGCTTTAAATAACGTATACGTAGATTACGCATCATAGTTGTTTGTTGTTTTTAAGTCCCTGAAGAAGGCACACAAGCTGAAAGGTCTGGTGCTTTATAACAATTATAATTTATCATCTTTTAAGAATATACAAAATAGTTGTGTTTTCAATTTAATTTACTTAGAAATCTACTCAGAACACACTCTGAATGTGAAAACGGAAATTAGTGTCGTGCTATTTTACAACAGTTATTTTCTCTGTGAATATAGACTACCTGTGTATGCGTTTCAGGGGTAATGCGTGGGAAAAAGGAAATGCAATCACTTTAACGTTTATGTGTGTTTAGTACAGATATTTAAGCAAATGATAAACGATAAATTCATCAACACCGAAACAACCGTTTATTGGCATTTCACTCCCGTTATCAACGGCTTATCATGTAAGCGATAAAAGCTTTGGCCTTGCCCCGGTTTCACAAAAACCTCAAGTCAGGTTCCCTGGCTAAGAACTTAATTGCCATGGTTACATGGTCACATGGATACATCTTACCCTATCAGGAGCAGTGTAACAGTACTGGCATGGAATTCCTAGTTAATAAGCCAGGGAACTGACTTAAGATTTTTTTGTGAAACTGAGTCCTGGAGTTTTCTTTTCAAAACTATTGCAGTCGTTATTATGACATTTACTGAGAGGTCATGACCGGGGGAGTACTCATTTCTGTAAAAGGGAGGGGTAAAGGGGTGTGTTTATTGATAAATCCGTTCAATATATCAATAAACACTATAATAAAATCCCTTCGCCAGAAACATAAATCTGAATATTACAGTACAGTTCTAAACAAATTAAAGTGGTAACTTTGTGAAAGCATACGCATAACGAACTTTGCCGTTTGTATCACGGAACCAGGGGAACCTACTGTGTAATAGACTACTCGTCCTCTTCAGCCCAAGTTGATTTGAACTGGACAAAATAGACTATTCATATTACAGCCACACTTTCAAGCCATAGTGAAAAGGTGGACACATCATATATGGTGAGTCGATAATGAATAGGAAAGGTGTAATATATACATGTAGGGATGTCAACCCTGTATAATTCACCTCACCGACACATATAATAATGTTCAAAGGTATTCTAATGACAATTATGGAGTATTGGATACATATGTGTCGTGTAAATTATTATCTCTGGACTTCTGTGACCGATGTCGGGAATAATGCTGGTCCCTTCCGTTTTTCCGTTCGTGACTTTATTATTTACAAAATCTCAGTTGGAATGAATTAATATACACTTTGGGGGGCTAATAGAAATGTCATCATTTGTGAAACTAGCTTCATTGTTAGTGGTAGTCAAAAAGTTTCCATTTATGGTAGATCCACGTATCATAAGTAATACACAAGGGTGCTTGAGAATTAATGTGCGCCTGGGATGGGACTATCCCTGGAGATGGAGCTATCCCAGCGGGCATGTTGTTTTAACATTGAAACAACGTTGAACCATAACGTTGATAAGACGTTGGATTTGAAAGTTGACTCAACCTCAGATAACAACGCTGTATCAACGTCAGATAACAACATTGTATCAACCCCAGTTGTTAGACAACATTCTTGTAGAAAAGACATTGAAATGACCTAAGTGTAGGGTATAAAAGTATGGCCTTTAAGTTAAAATTTCCAAGGTTTAGATTAATATATATATATATATATATATATATATATATATATATATATATATATATATATATATATAACAAAGTCACAGTCACCTCAACCTGTCTATGTATAACATGTTACCAAGAACTGTTAAATTTATTAATTCACTCCATCATTAACAGCAACTTATTCATCCTAGTGTTAGCTGACCTTGAAAGGAATTCAGTTTATTGGAATGTATATCTGAATAACAAGTTAAAAAAATTCACTAGTTCACTAAAGACACAAAACAACTGTCACTTTTACTTTAACACTTTTTTGATTATTTTGATTAAGTTAGTTACAGTATTGATAAACAAAGTATCACGTTTTCAACAATTAATATTTTAAAATATAATCCATGTCTGCAAGATTGTGTCAATGACCAAAATACAACGTTGAGTCAACGTGGCTGGATCAACGTTGATTTTACGTTGAATTTAGGTAGATCAACGGCAATTCAATGTATCAACCTGTTTTCAACGTTGATCCAACGCAACTATGCCTGCTGGGTATATATTTGTCACATATATAATTTTTGGGGGTCGATACGTTCAAATTGCAATGCGTGAATGCAGATTTTGGTTTCGTCATTATTGTGTTATTTTCAATAAACAAGGCTCATAAGGGTCAGTTACCCTGGACAATGTGGCGGAGATAGCCTATACACTGTAAAAACAGTGTTTAGCATTTAAATACATACAACACACGTTAGCCACCTATACGCATTTAGAAATCTGTGTAAATGCTAAACACGTATAGCTTTACCGTACAAGCGTTTCACAGAAGAAAAAGCTAGACACGGTGGCAGTGTTACACGTTTAGCTATGTGTTTAGCCTCACCGGCATATGATTTTCTAACAAGTCTATCACAAGCTAAGTACATTGGCTAAGCACTAGTAAGCTTCCCCTGTTAAGCGCGTGAGGCTGCTAAACATATGGAGCTGCTGCTATAGGAGTGGAAATCCTTAACGCGTGGAGCTGCTGAACAACACGTTTAGCTTTTCAAGCTTGTCACAGAAAGAATATGCTTTACAATCCCATGTATACGATCCCATAAAAAGTTGATTACAAGACTCAACAATTTGGCTGAACACTTCCCCTTGTAAACGTATGGAGCTGTTGGAGGCGTGAAGCAGCCTGCTCGAACGCGTTGTGTCCTTCCTTGCAGTAACGTGTGATTGTTTAAAATAGGCCTATTAAGTATAACAGTCCAAATAACAAATAACGTTTTCATGACGTTATCAGCTGGTTACATGATGGTGATGGTATAGATTAACGTTATGGTAACGTTATGGGTGTTTTTAACTCCATGCAAAATGATGCCCCTGCAGTTTTATAAGCGTTTTATAACATTCTGGAAAAACATTATTTAATGTTTTGAAAACCTTTTTTTATAAATAACCAAAACACGTCTTGTGCTGTATGAACTACAGTTAGCGGTTAATTCCAAAATGGGCTTGGGGTTAGTCGGTGCGATTTGTTAAATGTTCGGACTATCGTTACCAAAATAACCAGCAGGCGATGAAAGCTTAAATAAACCATTATAATGAATACCCCACCATCATCCAGAAGTTCTATTGTTCATTACTCATAAATATATAAATGAACATCAATACCGTAACGCATTTTATCAAAATATGAAAAAAATGTTTTAAAGTATAAGTGATAGTTGTCTCGTGTCTGTAGTAAACTAGTGAATTTTCCTAACTTATTTTTCAGAAATATATTCAAAATAACCTTCCTCGCAAGGTCAGCTAACACAAGGATGAATAAGTCCCGCTGTAAAGATGATTGTGTGAAGTCAACTATGTTGACAGTTCACGGTACCCTGTTATAGATAAAGATAACTATAGCAGTTAAAGGTGACCGTGTTTTCGTGTGTGTAGGTGTGTGTGTATGTGAGAGAGATTGAAACAGTTGAAAACGTTATCACCCTAAAGTTAAACAAATACACCCTACATTTATTAGGCGTCAAACACGTCAAAGCGTGTAACATGTTAATAGGCTAAACGTGCTTAGGTGCTAAACGCGTCGAAAAATGAGACAAAACAGGCGCTTAGAAATGTGTTTCAGAGCTAAACACTGTTTTTGCGGTGTACGATGGCTTCCTTTTTGTTATTATAGTCTCCATTCATCTTATCTTCTTCTCAACATTATATTAGTTCTTGATGAAAGTGTATTGCAACCGGACCCGCACGAAATCCCAATGCCCGTGTTGGTCGTTTTTATGTGAAGACTCAGAGACAGGTCGAGTTCGAAAATCAGCTCCATCGGACCATTTTTCGTGAAGTTACAGTAGAAATAATAATTATGTTTCTGTTGTACGACGTTTTAAAAGCGTCAGAATGTTTTAATCCCTATCCTGTGAATAGAAGGGGGCGGACAAACAATGGAAAGCCGTCTAATCCCTTCAAAATTCGAACGCAAAAACACAATAGTTTAGGCGTAATAACACACAATACCTTAGGCGAGTGAACCCCATGACGCCTGTTTCTGTGGTCCAGCGCGAGCGCGACAATCCGCTATGACTAGGTGTAATTAACAGCAGGATGCATCAGCCAGAAGGTGCCCATTGTTTGTTGTGACAATAGGATTATAGCTTTAAGATGCTAGAACCCATGCTAACGCGTGCCACTCCCGTGGCCACCTATCCTTATGTTCACTAGCTTGGCACGCGCAGCTGATCATGTTTTAAGTGTTGCAAGATAACTGCTAGTTTAATTTAGTATCAGTTATTTAATTCAATATGAAGTGTTCTGTGGTCAAAAATTGAATTTGATAAACATGCATGTCGTACATCAGCATGATCAACAAATCACCCGTCTCAAAAAGTTTAAAGATGCTCCGTACACAAATTTTCATCATCGCGACCTGTGTAAAAATAGATTACTGTTTAGAAATAACAAAGAAAGAAACATTATTAAAACAAGCGTTGCCTCAATTACTACATTAAGTTACATTTTATATAAAATAATAGAGCGAATCCGTAAAAGGATAATAATAGAAAATCTTAATAAATAAATAAATAAATAAATAAATAAATAAACAGGCCCGCAGCCAGGGGGAGTTCAAGAGGTTCGAAAGAACTCCCTTTTGCTGAAAAAAAGTCCACTCTGGGTAAAATTTGACATAAGTACATGGGGATTTTTCGGTAAAAGGTCCACTTTTTCAGAAAAAGACCCCCCCCCCTTTGAAATTGCTGGCTACGGGCTTGATAAATAAATAAATAAATTATTTAAAGAATTAAGTAAATAATTAGATGACATTAAGAATCAAATAAAAAAGATAAAAATTAGATGGTATAAATCATTAAAAAAGAGTAAATTATTTCAAATAATTTAATAAATATATTATGATTTAATAATTAAATGAATAAATCGCTGTGAAGAAATAATCATTGTCGCAACTAACGCGGTGAGTGTCTACCCATTACAAAGGCCACAGACAGATTTTCACTAGTTACCAGTATAGACAGATGTGTATCTGGTTATTTGATGGGACCTTTTGGCACGCGCGTTAGGGGAACGAGCACATTAACTAACTTCTTTTAAGATTAAAGTGAGTGTCCTATTATTTGTAAGCCAACAAAATATTTCATTCCACATTAGAGAAATTAGCCTCATAATTACATTTGTAATTTTATAACTGGGTTTATGTAACTCTTCGCTGTTCAGTAACAGTTATAAAGGAAAGTTAGATTTTGCTTGTATGAAACACACTTTTTATTTTGATAAAAATCGACTGCGCATGCGGCATATTGATATAAGGCTTTCGATGATGATTGTGCATGAAACGTCAAGTCATTTTTCCTTTTCATAATAGTGCTGGGCACCCAGGTGTTGAATCTTTTACTCGACGTGCATCTCCTAATATTGTATAGGCATGATTTCAGGTTGTTCGGCAGCGATGACGATTGCGTTCAAAGTGGGTTGTTTGCAGCATAACGCCCTTATGCTTTGTGATATATGTGAATAAACCTAGCTTACTAAATAACTATTACCAAAGTGAAGCATGGCTTTAGGTTTAACAGTCCAAGATTTATTCAATATGGGCAGTTAACTTGGACCAGTCTTGTTTCATTAACTTTGCGAATGGAAGTCTCCGTCGTCAACGTAAATTTCCAGTATGATTTTACATCACTTATCTGATTTAACAATCTTATTGTTTAGGTTTTGTTTAAGGTTGTATGAGAAAAGATAATGATCGCGTTTAACAATAGATTGAGGGCTACAGTAAGTCCCTCCTCTTTGGGCGATGTCGAAGACTGTTAATTCAACGTACTTTCATAAACATGTACAGGTAGTGTGACCACACTGTCAGCCATCCCCCTTGTTGCACGTTGCAAGCGATTTGTCTCATAACTATGACAAGGCGTTCTTTTTTCTCGTTGTTGTTTAAAAACGGACCACTTTGTCAGGGCTAATTGCTTAGCTCTTTGCGCGTCATATGTACTTAGCTCTTTGCGCGTCATATGTAAACGCTAATATATGAATGTTATACCGGGTAGTTGATTGTTTTGCCCGGGCGCCGCACTTATGCTTTCTTACTAGAGCGATCTAGAACAACTAAGTCGCTAGTTTTCCCTGTTTGTAACTGTAGCAAAATATGTTCGACATGCCGTTTCTGCACGACAGCCGGAGACACAGTAATTGTATAAGGCATGGTTTAAGCTTGTTCGAGAGATAATAACTGTCGCGTTTAACAAAAGATAGTAAGACCCCCTCCTCTTTAACTGATGTCTTACACTGTTAATGTTGACCGCACTTTCATATATTATGTAATACACTGTCAGACTTTCCCCTGTTGCACATTGGCGTTGGATTGTACTTGTGCCTCTGTCAATGCACCTCATTTAGTTTAAATATTTTTACCGCACAAACCTTTGTGGTTTAGAGTTATTAGTTTAGTAGTAGGAATAGGAAGCTTGGACAAAATATATATAGACCTAGGGTGTGATGCTGTTATCATCCGAGGAAACACCTACCCGGTACACTGAATCCTCTACCTGAAGTCCCTAGCTGAAACAAAAAATGCCCCTTGAACCGGTCCATTTTTAAAGCGTCGAATCATTTTTGATATCATTGAGCGTCTTTAAACGAAAGCTTTTAAGTGACAAAAACAGAACCGTGTGGTGATTATTTATTAAAGTGTAGGTTTATTCATCATGATCTATTTTGTAAACAATACTTGCCTAGATTTTACTTGGATTGATCATCGTCACTGTTTGGCTACTCGCCTATAATGCGTGCTGAACGACAGACAACTTATAAATATTATCTGTGTTACTGTGTATATGACCACGTTAAGTTAAAATAGAACGGTGTCGGTGATTTAATCCATCCAACATATTTATATTACTCCTTTTAAAACCAGTGTTAGGTTAACATCAAGTCAAAGCAAGCCTTGCAGATTGATTTTGTTTAAATTTTCGTAAATTAAGTAAAGCTAAGTAAAGCCTGTTTCTAGTTCATCCACGCTATAAAACTGCATAAAGGATAACAAGTCTCTGTAGCCACTTTCACAATGTCCTGTGCTTTAGAGTCCCATGTTATACAATAAAATGAATGAGAGAAATATAAATATGAGGCCGTGTATGAAGATGTTTCAAATAATAAAAATCAAGAATTTAAACATGTTCGGTACATGCACATCACTTAATAAGTCATTTCACAAAAATGGCATCTAATTTTTCAGATAAACCTCCACTTTTATCGATCTCAACGCCTTGTCTGATGTTTACATGTAGGCGGTATACTCCAATATTAATTGCGAACAATATCAACAGCGACTCGAGATCGTTGCCTGTCTTTCACACTTTTACACAAACTCATGAAGGGTTAATAAAAGGATTCGCGTTGCGACATCTATCTCTTTCTTTCGGACAAGCAAATTAAGGGCTGACCCGATGTAAGCTTTCATTACTAATTTCTCTTTGACTGTACAGGGGTATATTGTAATTACCCCACTTGGTCGCCTCCATTGTCTTGTAACAGTGACAAAGAATGTGTTTTCACACGCTAGTTTACATAACTCCTTTACCTTGTGTCTTTATCAAGGTTATAATCAGTTTGAATAGGTTGTCTTGCCTCACTTAAAAGGGAGTTGTTCTTCACACTGGTTGTTGCCTAACTTATGCTAACCTACTTTGTACAATTATGGTTTTAATACATCGCCACAATTATGACACTAGTGAATATTGTGTATCAAACGTTTTGATACGATTAAATAAATGCGCAGGAAGGATTACGGAATGAGTTACTATTTACCCCCCCCCCCACCCCCCCACCCACGCGCCCCCCAAAAAAATGCTCTTTTGATTTCGAAATGAATTTGTTTTTAACGCAAAGAAGTCCACTGCCTGTTGAGGTTACAATTACGTCGCTAGCCTATCTCCATATGTTACTGGAATATATCTAAGTACACGTAAAGCTTTGTAAAGTCTCTTTTGTCACACATCATAGTTATTGAATTTTGTCTTGAATGAAAAAATACCCTCAAATTATCATTTTGTGCTTAAACATTTCATAATTTGGACCAAAGTTTGATATACAGTGTACTGTAGCTACAATGGCATTCCTCAAGTTGGGTCTGCTGGGGGAGGGGGGCATTTAAATGGTAAACGAAGAAGTCCACCTGTAAACAGCAGCGGTTTAAATGATCGCTATCTCGGTTCCTTTTTCTTTGACAGCATCATAGAAAATGTTAAGGGAGAAAGTCACACATACCCACGGCGTTGTTTTGTCTTCAGCATTTCCTCCTTCTTGCTTACTGCAATTATTA
>NW_019773613.1:0-14599 GCF_001039355.2 Lingula anatina | reverse complement strand
AATTTAAAGTATATGAATTTTGTTCACTGAATACCTAGCAAAATATTCTCAATGCAAATGGTATATTAAATTTTATAAAATCAGTTTGATACAATACTTTTTATGACAGTAGATGTACATGTATTTTGAAAACTTATTTACAACACAACCCACCAGCGTTATTTTGATACAAAGGACACGTCTTTTTCATCATTGACATAGTTTCTATTGCTCCATTGATATCAAGTGTATAGTCCCATGGCAAATTCCCATTCTCTAAGTCCCACTTAAACTGAGGTTTGAGGATATTTGTAGTGCCTAACAAATGCTTCTGTGAATGACTGAACTAATAATAAAATGCTAACAATGTTGCTTATATGAATGAACAACAGTCTTGTTACATGTACTTTCTAATGAACCAATATGAAGTACAAGAATGCTGAAATAATTTCTGACAGCTTCACGATGTAAATATAAGTCATAACTAACAGCAATATTTCATGTCATAAGACAATCATACGTTCTTCCTTGAATCCACAAGGGTTTATCCTAATGATCAGCTCAAATTTCTTATATCTATCCTTTATGAAAAAAGTTGCTTCTATTTAAGGTTAAACTTATTATTACACATTAAACTCTCTCAAACTATAACTGTTATTGCCCAATGAACAAGAAAAATGAAGTACAAGATAACTGAACTATCTTCTGACAACACGATGTTGGGTAAGTAGCATTTAGTAGGATTTCACGTTTTTAGACTGTCTTGAGTTCATATCGGTCGATCCCACTGATCAGCTGAAGCCTCAGCTTGTATATATCCTTTTCCCTTTGGTGTCCTTGATCGTGATATGAAGTTTACTTTATTTTATTTGGTTTACCTATATTTACGCTACTATTCCCCGTCGTTCATTCCCTCCAGCATGGCCGCGGGACTAGTGTTACGGAGCAAATATGACGTCACTGTAATGGGTTAANTTTTGTTTACATAAATACTCTAAGGGGGCGTGCCTACCCAGGCGACAAGAGGATAAGGCTAGTCACTATATTCCGTCAAAATCGTTCAGCGACCCTATCATTATCACACTCCCTCTATTGTATTTTCTGACGTTATAATTGTATCTAATCTTCTTACGTTAGATGGAATAAATGCACACATACATAATCTTATGACTGTATGCGGTTTTTTAGGTACATATTATACTATATCCAGTACGGATAACACACTTCAAGGAAAAAACCTTAAGCCCATGGTCTTCAAATTTACAATACTTATGAATATTCCCAGAGGGCAAATTATGTTGTTTAAACGTTGAAACAACATTGAACCATAACGTTATAAGGTGTTGGATAAACGTTGGATTTGAAAGTTGGATCAACATTCTTGCATGAAAAGACATTAAATGACCTGAAATGTTTTTATTTTTGGTACAAAACACAGGTACACAATTATAACGTACACTGTAAAAACATCCAAGTGCCTGCTTTGTCTGAATTTTTCAACGCATTTAGCTCTTAAGCATGTTTTGCACCTAAGCATGATACACCCTTTTAGCCTGGATGTGTTTAGCAGTAGGACATGTTTGATGGCTAAATTTATGTAGGGTATATATGTAAGGCCTTTAAGTTAGGATTTCGAAGGTTTAGTTATATATATATATATATATATATACACACACACACACACACACACACACACACACACACACACATATAACAAAGTCACAGTCACCTGAACATGGTGTTCATCCTAGTGTAAGCTGACCTTGCAAGGACGTTTATTGGAATGTATTTCTGAATAACAAGTTACGAAAATTCACTAGTTCACTAAAGACACAAAAGCAACTGTCACTTTTATTTTAAAACACCTTTTTATTATTTTGATAAAGTTAGTTACAGTATTGATAAACAAAGTGTCACGTTTTCAGTAATTAATATTTTAAATTACAATCCATGTCTTGCATCACCAAACAACAACGTTGAGTCAGTGACCAAAATACAACGTTGAGTCAACGTCACATTTTGACGGTGTTTTGACGTGGCTGGATCAACGTTGATTTTACATTGAATTTAGGTAGATCAACCTTAATTCAATGTATCAACCTGTTTTCAACGTTGATCCAACGTCACTATGCCTGCTGGGTTACATCTCAGATGTAGGTCGAGTTTCAAAACTAACTTGATCAGACATTTTACTTTTTGAAGTTCTGCTACATTTTTTGCGTGTGAAATATTAATTTTTCACATCATTGTATTTTCAAGGTTTGGCTCTGAACCTTCATGAGCATGAAGGGCTTTGCTAGTCATATTTTTTAATATCCATGATACTTATGATATTCTTTATGAAAACGCTATGAAATATTGCATCATAATTGACGAAAACCCTATTTGGACACTACCACCGTAATGACCATTTAAGGAAAATCATGCTACTTATGTTGCCTGTTGAGCATAGTTAACATTTGGTATTGAGTTTCTTGTTACGTATTATGTAATATTGAATCAAATTTGAAAAAAATCCTTTTTTATGCACTGCCACCATAAACAGTGCTTATAATATTTAAAAGGAAAACTGTGTTACATCGTCATCACCATCCTTCGCCCTTGTGCGGAAGGAGAGTAGCAGCAGTAACATGTTTAGACCAAAGTTGTTTCTCTCTCTTTATTGTATGCCTCTCATTTGTTTGCAGGCCAGTATCATACATGACGGTATCCATGTGAGTTGCGTGTCCAAAATTTGAGTTTAGATACTGGCTGGTGTAAGGTGCGAACGCAGTGCCCTGAAAACTGCAATCTTCATTTCCTGAATATAGATGATAACGTTGGAAGTGATCCATACACCTCTGTGTTTGGAAAATGATCTTCCAAGAATTGTTACCCGTGTTGAAGGCTTATCGCGCCGTCTACAGGAGATAATTGCAGTACGCGGTAGCCGCACACGCTATTAGGCACGTGACCTTTTACGAGCACACCCTAATGCTAATTGTGTGTACCTGTAAATTTGGTGACATTTGATGGCCTGTTTTCAATTTAATAGACATTTCTTTACATCTGAAGAAATCACAGTGAAACATTGAATTTGAGGGGGTACCTGTTATAAATTTGACTAAATGGTATAAGACGTGTATATTTTCACCACTATTTTGTATTTTTATCCATTAAACATGGTAGACACGGTATCTGGAATAAAAAGCACTATTTCTAACAATTTACAACTGTGAGGTGATTATTTGTAAATAAAAGTACATGGAAATGGGGGTGGGACAACCTTTTTGACCAATGTTTGTATATGTTTTTGGTCGCCAGGAGGTTATCGGTGCTGCACCGAAAACCGGTGACACCGGATATTAATCCAGCGTTCTTTTGAAAACCACTTTGCGAGTTGTTGCAAGCGGTTGCCGACCTTTAAGCAACCGGTGTAACGAAATGGAGAGTCCTGCCCTTTTACGGTCCGGCGGACGTTATGTTTTAAAACTGACAGTCCGCAAGACACTAAGTTCCGAATCACAGTGTCCGGGGGACACTGCATTTTGAAACGTAGGCCCCGGACCGCCAGTTTTAAAATGGAAGGACCGCTTTGAAATTCCGAGTCCTTTCAGAATGATCGTTGTTATTGTCCACAATCGATCACTTGAGACTTAATAATTATTTTTGAATAATTATAAGGAAATAAACGTTCGTTATTTTTTTACATGTTAAGAAAGCTACTTAATACGGATGGAAAAAGTAAACAATAAGTAAACTAATACAAAGAAAGAATGACAATCAATTTTATTCAGTCTAACTTGTGTTAATTTCATTTATTCCACTCGTAGACGGTTGTGGTAAATCTTTGTCGTCTTCTGGTAGTGTAAAATAGAAATTTTGTATTTTAAAAAGCATATGTTTAATAGAAAAATGATCATATTATAATACAATATTATAACACTATTTATCAACCATAATGGAGTAAAACTGCGTTATATACGCGCTTATGTTATAGATGTCGACTTCAAACAATGTGAAGTACCTTTTCTCTTGGTGCAATTTAATAGCATCAACATTTACAGGGGTCTTAAGTTTCCCGCCACATTTGTCTGGCCACATGTAAGTCCCCTGCGTTTTATCCTTTCCCACTACCACGTATTGTCCCAGATAACGTTGTGCAGTACCCCCTGTTATAGAAAGAAATTATTTCAAACATTCTTTTAGGAAATATGCATTTTGAAGTTAGGCAATTCAGGGTTTGACACGATCTTGTGTCAGACATAAGTAAAAAAATTAACATTTACTTATTGTAAATCGATTTTAACATACTTTCATTGTGCAGCTGTTGTATTATAGTGCTCATTCCTTCCTCATTTTCTACTACGTTTCTCCACTCTCCCCACCATCTTCTACATTAGTTGTCGTTCTTTCTCTTCGATAGCACAAAATACCCTCTTCAAGCTGCAAACGAAGACCATATGCAAACTTTATCTCATGAAATGTGTACAATATATTTAATATCAAACAACAGGTGCGGACTTATTGCGGCTTTAATAAAATGTTCCTTATTTTTAACAGAGCGTGGTATTGGTAGATGGAATACAGAAAACTACTTTATAATGATTTACAGCAGCTCTTCTTATGCTACGTTTAGCATTAGTTGAGGTGCCTGCTTGATAACTTCCATCTCGTAGATATCTTCGAACAGCTCCAATGTCCATCGTGACTTCAGGCGAAAGATGACGGCGTGCTTGGGGTATATATACACGTGCTCGAGGACATGTTTTCAGTTACATGTATGTGCCTATTCCATTTCGGTTAAGGGTATTTTTTCTGTGATATAACCATCAATCTACTGTGTAATAAAAGTTTTCATTTTCACCATACCTTTGGTAAAATTGACTTTCCCATTATAAACATTCGTTCCTTTGTCAGTGTGAGTTTAAAGAAAAAATGTGATGGTTTTATTATTGAAAATTGTAAAATTGCACGTGTAACGAAATAAATAAATAAATAGTAATCAATTGAATAAGGTATAGGGATCGAACACGAAACACAGTCAACCTGTACTCTACTTACTTTGGCCATTAGTGCCTGACGCTGTTCCACTCGTCCATGAGGTCGCTGTGCCAACCACTCAGAAATTCATCGGCTTAATAGTTTAAGCTTATTTTTTAACCTATAGTCACGGTTAACATATATAACTAGAAGACAGAAATACATTATATTCTCATTTATTATCGGACTTCCGGACTCTCTGTTTCGCCGTAGCTGTAACGGAACGTAGGGCCCGGTAAAACAGAAAGTCCGGGGGACACTCTATATTAAGATTATTCAGGGTCTGGAGGGATCCTGTATTTCAAAGATCCTCCGGACCTCTGGTTCTGAATCTGACAGTCCCGGGCTCTGTATCACACAGGACTCTCAGTTCCGTCACACCAGTACCAGTTGCAAGTCGCAAAGAGGGTTTTTGTCCACTGTTACCGTAACCGCAAAGGCTTTACGGCCTCAGAGAGATCAAGTATTTAAACAAGAAAATATTAAGGGGTATTGTAAGATTAATAAGGATTAAAATATATTCAAACTTATCATGGCCAGAAATGCGCAGCATTCACGCGATACGCGAGGGCGCTACAGTAGGGCTTCCCGTGACTCAACTAGCCAACCACAGCACAACAATGGCATCGGACTATGTGATAAGTGCTCAGCCCATTGTCAAGTAGAGTTAGTTCAAGGCAACAAGCGCCTGACGTGCAGAGAAGTTTATTGTAATATATATTAATTGTTCTTATTGATACATTATTAAATCTAACTCTGTATCCAAGTAGTAACTATACTGTACCAAGTCAGGTACTGATGATGTGCAGAGGTCATATATTCCAGAATAAGCCATTACCACTAATTTATAACTTTAATTTTGTTTAATATGTTATTCATGAAAGAGTTCATGAAATATTATTTTAATTTGTTAAATCGTGATCTTATTCTTTTTATATTCAAATAATTAAATAATGTGGGTAAATTTGGTCTTCCACTTCTTATTTGCATTTTTCCTTTACTACAAGATTATTTTGGAACAGTTGCAGCATTAAAATTTAAAATAAATAGCTCTCTGAAAGAAGAATTTTGCATTATTATTAAATGATAATAGGAATTTTGAATTAAGAGATTAGTTAAATACTGAGTAGTGATATTGCAAGTCAATTTATGTATAATCTGATAATATGATTGAAAATACTGATTTAATTCTTGGCCTTGCACTGGGCAATTTCACATTTGTGCCAAGTACTTTTTTGGACTCCATTGTACAGTGGTAAAAGTTCTTCAATTGCCATGAAAGTTTTTAATCAGACTCTGTATGGTGCTGCTATCTGCTGGAGCTATCGGCAACGAATTTGTTTGCCTTTGTTTCTGAGTGAATGTACCGTCTAGAATCTGAAAATATGTGCGTTTTGCTGAGGGTAGGCTAGGCAATACATGGCAAACTTCCTAGTACGTGTGTACAACAGACTTTTTTTAAAAACCCTAGCGATATTTGGTCAGGAGTTGCTTGAAGCATAGAACAGCCTTGCTGTCTATCGGCATCAGGCCGTTAGTTTGTCAATTATCACGAATTACCAACAAATCGCGAACCCATTCATTTTCCTACGGCAATCTAGCAACTCATTAAAAGCGCACGCATGCGCAGTGGGCTGAGCGTGACGTCATGCAGTGCATTTCTGGGGATGTGTTTTTTTTTATTAAACTAAAGTTTCGTTAGGCGAGGGTGTAGTCTGTTCAAAAGTCCGTAAAACATTGCTGGTTTTATTCTTTTATATGAAATGAAGTATTCCTGATTTTCTACTTCAAGTTTTTTCATCAAATGTTCGTAATCACCATACAACGTGAGTCTTGCAACCCACGGTCTCATCCAGTATTTTCGAGTTTTTAATTCTTTTTGCTTCTCATGTAAACAAAGTCAAGGCTTATAACTGTCACCACGTTCTCATCTTTTTGGAGAGGAGCCATTTACTAAACTTTTCTTGTCTTCCGAGAGGGGAATTTATGAGAAAGCATCTACTGTCACAAGTTTGCAACATATATATTCTGTGCAACCTTGATGCTACCAGTTGGCAAGCAATCGCTACAGTCCTGCAACCGGTTTTCATTCACCGAGTGGCTGCTGACAGGTTGTTTATCGCTCGGCAAATGGTGTGCGACCGGTAACCTATAGCTTGAGGATGGTCTGCAAGAGGTTGCAGACACCTTACTGCAACATTGTTGCAACCGGTTTCCGACTGCTTGCCGATCAAAATATGCCATAGCTTCTTAATTACCTCGCGTAGGGATCGCAAGCGGCCGCCAGATTTTGTGGTTGCAAAAATGTTGCCAAAAGGTGTAACCCAGGCCTTACGCTTGTTGTATATATTAATACCCTTAGCAAAATGAAAAGTTTGCAGCTATGTTGCAGCAAAAATTGCAGCAAGGAGTTTGCAAGAATAAATTTATTGCTGCTAATTTGCAGCCACATTGCAGCAAATTTGCTGCAAATTTGCAAGAAGAAATTGCAGTTTGCAGCAATATTGTAGCAAAATTTGCTGCGAATTTGCAGAAGGTCTTATATTTTGTTAAGGGTATCCATGTTCCCTGTTGTGTAAAATTAAAACATGGTGTTCATTTTGCTGTTAGGCAGAGTTAATTATTGTGTCAAAATTTACAAATTACCTATACTTTCTGCATCATCATATGTTTACTGAAAGTTTGGCAGCTTTGCTGCTTTGTTAAATTTACTTCCGTTCTAAACCTCCTTCCAGGCAAACTCATATGAAACTTAATTTGATGAAGCATTTAAAATGTCACACCTTTAAGCCATCTAGGGTTTCATAAATAAAGGTAGATTGATGATTTTTATCTACTTGACAACGGGGATTAAATGCAAATATTAACAGATGGATTGATTAATGGCTAAATTAGAGGTAGTTGATAATACTGTATAGAAATAGTGAACTCCCTGAATTATAATGCCAACATCCTTGTTTGCTCTTCTCACGTTTCCCTCCTAAAGCTACCTTTTGGTTGGCAGAATAAGGAAATTTGATCTATTGTTTCAGTTACAATATCAAGCTTCCAAGCATTTACGCTTTTTACAAGTTAAGTTTTATCATTATAATGTTATTGGCACTGGGAATTGCAAATTGCATGGAAATCTGCAAATTGGAATCTGCAAAAAATATATGAGAACGGCAGAATTTGACTATGAATACGAACATATATCCATCGTAGGGGCTATGTTCTCGTAAGGATGTACATTATATGACGTAGTACGGGGATACTCGATGGCTACACACCGACAACACCTTGCTACATTGTACAGTTATGATTCTTTAAATATGCCCACAAAATTCAAAATACACTGAAACACTTATTCCTAATTTTCAGGTTAAAATGAACATTGAGTGATTTTCCGGACGTTCAAAACACAGACACACGAGATGGAAATTCTTCAGAAAGGTATTTAAGTTATTAATAGAAATATAATAATACTAAAACATAGCTTGGATCGACATCAACGTTAAAACAAACCGTGTCACTTTAAACTATATAGCATGCAGGTTAATTATGTGATATCTTATAAGCATGACTAAGCAGTCTATAATCATAAAAAACACGGAATTAGTTTGGTAACCATGCATTGCTCTGGTATGTGATAATTTAGGGTGCCGCTACAAAAAATAATGTGTAGTTCCATTCATAGAATCATATCTTTGACAACACGTCTGCTATACAGTTGTGATAGACAATTCAAACACCATTCGTTTAAACATAACCCTACGTGCTAATTGAGCGGATGTTCGAATATGCCTGATATAATGCAGTCGTTAATGCACATCAGATATCGTGCGGTGTTTAATTCCAGCGGCGGTCCTACTTCTTTTTCTCTGTGTAAGTGGTTCGTTCAACCCATGCCACAAGAACAGTCACGCTGTGTTCCATGAAAAAGATCGCAATGTTAATTCTCGTCAGAGCCCCCATCACCGTTCTTTGTGTGACAACGGTATTAATACAGGATGGTATAGATTTATTGGCGACGCGGGAGCTCAGATGGCAGACTCGACCCACGGGCCTCAAGGTGGAGACTGCACAACAGCCTATCCTGTTTACCTTAAGGACCCACACCCAACCAACCTAACTTGCTTAGATGAACTTACAGTGGATACGTGTGTATCGTTTAAAGGCATAGCACATTGTGAAGGCCTCGCCAGAGTGAAGGTTATGAACTGTTGCATTGGCAGGGAAAGTTTTTTCATCTACAATCTGTCTAAAACCGTAGCCTGTGACATGGCATATTGCGGTATTGGTGAGTTTTACCTCAATATGATTTCATTGATTACTGTCACATTTAACGAATTTCCTTTTTTATCTACCAGTACTTCATAAAACCAGCAAGACACTTGTAACAAAGTTGATTGTCATCGACTGTGCAGGAAACGACACTAAATAATTCTTTAGTCCCATGTGTTTCTTTGAAAATAATGCAATAAAGTTTTAACTTCTGGGTATTGTTTATGTCCCTGTCTTGACTCACTTTTGCTTTCATAGATACAGTGCACTCTAATATAAACGTAAATACACTATGCAATCATCACGACTTGCGTTTGTATAATTATTTAAGGTGTTGGCGGCAAAGTGTGCCCCCAAGGAAAGATATCTTACATTGATGCTGACACTGAAGAGGAGAAATGTAAAGGTAACAAGGAAAATTAAAACAAATTAGTTTAATCTTGCGAAGAAATGTACTTAGGTACTAAGTGCTCGATCGTTTGAATGTTCACATTTGTTAACAAACATTTTTTGTGTGTTTGTTTTAATCATTTCAAGGTATGCGTAATAGATGATTATAGAATGCATTATATAGTCAGAAGGCAGCTACCTGTGCAATTACAACCAATGAATGTTGGAACTATTTCATTATTCTAGCCCCGTTCCCCTACATAAGCAAACCACCAGAAATGACAGAGCCTCAAATTGACTTAGGGAATATCGTCATTTATTGTAAGGTGCACTATGATAATATATCTGGCAATATGGAAGATGCGAAGTTCTTTGTTCAATTCCTCTTCAATGGTGAGGTCAAACAAAATGCCATTGCTGATTCAAAGAATGGTTTTAGAGCAACGCTTGACCAGTGGACCCTCGAAGGAAATTTGGGAAAACATGTGAGTTGCATTTTGATCTTTGCGTGTACTTTTTTGTTAAAACCAATATTTTTTTTTCTTAACACAAATTTATTAGAAAAAAAAGTTATAATTATATGTCCTCAACACTTATATTAAAGATTTCAAGCACTTTTTGGTTCTTACTGTGTCGTTCGCTTCTCGTTCCTCGCTTGAAATTGCATTTACAATTGCACAATAAAGGGCGTCGCTTTGATTAATTAGTCAAAACATTCATTTTGGTATTGAAAAAAATCTTTATGGTTCAGATTTCGTGCAGAACAAAAGGAATGTGGACAGATTATGGAGAAAGCACACTGGCCATATTCAGTTACAGTTCAAACAACATTTATGCTGGAGTAAAGGTAAGTGGTCGAACTGTCTTTTCTGTAGCTATTATACGCTTTACTGATCTAACAATATCATTCAAACAATAACAACTATAAAATGTAGATCAAAATCAAATTTAGAGCATGATCAAAAATATTGTCTTTAGTATCACTGAAGCAGTTTCTTAATTTTAAGGCTTAATCATTCCCTATGAGAGTGGTCCCTCAACCCATAACCTATAATAGTCCATGGGCCAAATGCCGAAACCCTTATTCCCTCATTAGTGATTTTCGTTCACTAGGTTTTTCTGATAGCTTTCTGGTGGTGAGTGTGTGTCTGCTACAGCAGTTGTCATGGTAAAACGCGGGTTTAAATTGACATTTCTGAGACCAACAAAATCTAAAATATTTCAGATAAATAAAATTAAAAAATTTTCCAGACGGATAGTCTAAGAACTTTACTATACATAATGAGTAAAAAATTTTTTTCTAAGATGGGGGCAAATAAAGATGGCGGCAATTTTTTGCTACTTTTTTAAGAAATTGTGATAATTTTTACTCTTTGAATCTTTATTTAATTATTAAGAAATTGAAATATCAGATATATTTTGATGTACCAGTGAGGCATGGAATCTCTACTTTTTGTCTATAGTGTTTGTTTCAGGTGCAATCTTTTTATTGAGATGCAAAATCCTTAAATCCAAGTTGGCTGCCGTCTTTTACGTATTGCTGACTGGAAATATGGCAAATTTATCACCCCAAATTAAATTCTTTATTAGCTTTAGATGTATTGAATACGAAAACAACAGTTTTCAATTATTTGAGTTAATTCAGAATATAGTATGACACAAAATGGCCGACAACGACTTTGAAATTACATCGTTTTAACCAGTGGACTAAAAAGTAAGTGCAATATTCCTCATTTCATCTAAAGTTTGGATGAGAACTTATGTCTATTATGTTTTTTATGTTTATTATATTTTTTTGTATGACGATGTAAACTGATTAAAAACAGAAACATCTTATGATCAACAATGATAAAAAAAAACTTGATGAAAGATACGTAAAACGCCATAATAAATGTAAGTCACTCACATTTGACCTAAAAAGTTACTAAGTTTCGTGTACATGCAAGTCACTCACATTTGACTTGAATAAGAATACTATAGAGTTGATATACAAATGTATGCTGTCATACTTTGAGATATATGGCTTACAGTGAGTNGGACTGAAATATATAACATATGGCACCACTTTAGTATACTGAGACCACAGTGATCATGGACTGAAAGATATAACATATAGCACCACTTTAGTATACTGAGACCACAGCCAAATTCATTGTGGGTCAATTGATATTGTTAATGCTTTTTCACCTACATAAAAAAGTTACTTTACTTCATCGGCTATAAAAAATCTTTGAATCCTAGCCCAAAAAATCCAAATTCTTTGTAATAAAACACATATATTTGTTTTAATATGTTAAATGAAGAAAAAGACACAGTGTGCGTTTTACCTATCTCTTCTTGGCAAAACCTCCCAGTAAACCCACTGGGACAGACACAGGTGTAAGTCTCTATACCATCCACACAGCTTCCTCCATTACTGCAGGAGTTATCAACGCAGTCGTCAATGTTAACGTCACACCTGGTGCCTGTGTATCCTCCGGGGCAGTGGCACTGGTACCCTCCTATCTTGTTTTCACAGGTTGCACCATTGAGACATGGGCTGGATGAACATTCATTTACAGCTAGAAATGAAAAGACCAGAATCAGAAAATCTGTTTCATAATTAGCCAACTTGAAGTTGCTTAGTGTGCAGGCAATTTGATTTTACTAAAATGACTGTGACTTTATCTTCTTTCTAATCAAGGAGACTAAGTACATGTAGGAAATTACTTTCATGTAAGCTTACATCATTCATTTACAAAGGGTTCTAAAAATGAACCCATTTTGAAAGTAAAAATGTAATATTAAAATAACTATCAAACTAAAACTATACATCAATATGTTGGAAAGGCCTGAGAGTTGTTTATACAGGCAATTTCTTCATTTATTTACTGTTTCTTCATCCTTTGTCTATATTAAATTTTGAACTTTCAATTAATAAACATACTGCATTCAGGCAGACGTTGTCTTCATTACCCTTAGGAATCATGCCAATTCCAGATCACAAGACACTTTATCCACTTAAGGAATATTCCCAAAGTCCCCAAACCTTCCTCTAAGCTACTTACAATCACACTGTGTTGGTTGTACTATCTCCACTTGGCCTTCAATACCAGTTATCACATCTGCCCACGCCACTAGGTTCCCAATCCTGCTGTCCTCTGATTGACAGTCTATTACCTTGGTGATAACATCAGTGGGCAGGACTGTATCCCATATATGGAGGCGGGAAATGTCACCTTCAAATGCCACGCCTGTCTGGATAGCACGTTCTGGAAGGTAAAATAATGTACCATATCTTTTTGAATATTGGCCAGCAACTTTAAACTTTAATAAATGTCCTCTTGCCTTATATATTTCATGTGCGCTTGTTTGCTAGCCCATGATGACCATCTTTCTTCATATAAATTACATTAAATACAGTACGTATTATTATTATTATTACATAATTAAAAATCAATATTCAATATTTTATTACCATTCAATGAACAAAAACTTTCTGACCTGATAGGTTAATATAGTACCCTAGTTATGGAGTATAAGCTATTTGCCTCTGTCATACGTGAAATTACACAAAATTTTCAGTTGACAACCCATATTATTAAAATAACCCTCAGGCTTTTTATTACACAATGTATATTCTGCAGCATCACAAATTCTTACTTCGTCTCATCTTCAGTGACTCATGTCTCTGTCCAATGACCATGTTCCCCCCTGTGGTAATACTAGAGCCAGGGACATTGGAGTAAGTGGCCACCAGCTGGCCGTCTCTGTAGAGGGTCACTCCCTGGGTTTGGCTGGTCCAGGTTGCAGTGACCTGATGCCACTGACCATCACTGATGTCCAGTCCTGTCTGGACAGTGTGACTGAAAAGAAATAAATTTTACTGACAGTAAATAAAATATTTGTTTTGGGGAAATATTGAAAATTAAAAATAATGAAGTGATTTTCAAATGTTCAAAAATAAAACTAACCAAGTGCCTATCAATATGAATGTTATTTTAAAACATGGACTAACTCAACATTCACATCACAGTTAGGTCACAAGCTTGAAATACCTGTACCAATATCTATCATATATTAATGGTAATTTCTCACAAAATTGCAATACGCCAAACATTCCAGAGAAATTTAAGATTAAATACAAATGCAAATTTTGTGCGTTAAGAATTCCATGTACCTATTTATCTGTATCTCAATATCACCAGGATTTTTCACCCCAAACCCAGTCCCATCAGCTGCCTTATACACGGCTATCATCCCCTGGGGTTTGTTACTTCGTATCCAAGCTTGAAGTGTCAACTGGGTCAGTGGGGTGAGTCTATGGTCAGCGATATCCCTGACCACGGCATAACTGATGGTGTCTGGCTCTCCCTGCAGGAAGCGCAGGTCAAATTTGGAGGACAGTTCTGGAATTTAAATGAAAAATGATGAATTTCAAATAAAAGATATACAAATACAAAAATATACAAATACTTATATATACAAATATAAGTACCACATTTACAACCATGCACTTTGCAATAATGATAAATTAGCCACAATTTTCTGCTTTCTCTCAAAATAGAATCAACATTGCTAATGGCAACTATATTAATTCAAAATATAGCATATATCAATAATAATAATAATAATAATAATAATAATAATAATAATAAATTACTCTGTGTACAAAGTTGTCCAGTATAGCCAGGTGCACAGATACAGGTGAAATCATTCAGTTTATCAATACAAGTGCCCCCCTGTCCACAGCTGACACCAGTACACTCATCTATGTCTACATCACAAGTACGACCCCTGAGATAATAGAGAGAATATTTGAAATAATAAAACAGATACAGGTGAAATCATTCAGTTTATCAATACAAGTGCCCCCCTGTCCACAGCTGACTCCAGTACACTCATCTATGTCTACATCACAAGTACGACCCCTGAGATAATAGAGAGAATATTTGAAATAATAAAA
>NW_019773612.1:61894-73378 GCF_001039355.2 Lingula anatina | reverse complement strand
CTGATGTGCATAGCATGTAAGAACAAAGTTGGACCAAAGGGTGCGTGAAATCATGGACAAAGTAAATCATTTAATGATATTGAATATTTAATAATTGATGAGCATATTGTGAATCCAGTTAATTCTGCCAATAGGGAATTTAATAAAATAATGTCACATGGTGTACGTTTTCCGGCTTAGATACAAAACCCAAAACCTACTTGTGGCAATCTATTGTCGCTCCAGTGATGTCCTTTGGTCATAATGCCTTACGTACTATGTCCAAGCGTCTAAAGATTATCGGTAAACTTCAAAACAGACAAATACCATTTAATGGGCCTAAACCCTAGATCTCATGCCTCTCACCATTTACATATCCATAAGTTTCAAAAGCAATGGGTGAAAGGGCTGCCGGTTTAAAGTATTTAGTTCGTGTTTATGTAGTGTGATATATTTATATAAACATTGAAACTGGAATCAGATTTTCTCCCACATACTGTAGCATACTGTTGCCATTTCGACTGCATCGGTTTCAAAATGCGATAGCTACATAGGAATAAATATAATACTGAAAAATGATGGTATTTATTAGTGTTATTTTCTGTTTTAACCTCTTCTGTGTATCGTGTATTTTCAGCCTCTTGATGTTAAATATGTATCACTTTTTCCGCATTGCTAAAAGGGTTAAGATTTTAAACGTATGAAATGAGATTGAAGGCTAAATAAACAAAGCAATTGGTCATTATTAAAATGAGTATTTAAAAAATAACTGCTTAAATCCCGTCGGCTTATCAAAATTCTTCAAAGTATTTGGGGCCATTTAGAATAAATTATCCGAGTGCTTACAGATTCGTTAACTAAATATGGCTGGCCACAGTTCAAAAGCGATACCGCTAATTCCATGGTGGTCTCCCCGCCCCCACTCTCGCCGTCGCGGCAGGGGCCTAGCAATTAAACTTCGGAGCCAAGGTTTAATCCGTTAACGGCGCGTGTGGAGGCAGGGAGACCATCAGGAATCAGTGGCCTCGCTTTTTAAGTTTGGTCGGCCATATTTAGTCGGCGGATCAGTAAGTACTCGGATCATCTATTCTGAATTACACCTTTGTCACAACTTGAGCGCATTCTGAACAAGTTGATCTGATTCTAATCGAACCATATACGGCCAAATTAATGTCGATTACTTAATGTGTACTATTCCGCCGATGGTCCCCCCGCCCTCACACGCGCCGTCCCTGAAGGGGCCTAGCAACTGCATATCAGAGCCGAAATTTAATCCGTTTCACATTTAAGCTTTTCGACAGCAGCCAAAACTGAACGCGTAAAAAATCCCCTAAAAAAGGCTGAACCTGGTGCCACCTGCTCAAAGTTCCGGTTGCTGATGACGCTGTGCAAACGAAATTTTAATAGATTTTATTGCAAATTTACAGTTTTGTAATTCACACTTCTTGACGTATTGTCCTATTTCAAACTATTTTACTCCGAATATCCAAACTAAAATCCTCTTCGCCTGAATCTCGCCATAACTCTGACAATCTGGGGAATTTTAAGAGGACTTAACCCATCTTTAGCGCTGGGTGTTTAAATTCAGCCATCCCCATGAGCTACTGATTTGCCAGGAGGTCTAAAATGTGTTAATAATAATAATAATAATAATAATAATAATAATAATTATTGCGTTTGTTGTTCACCAAGCCCTCGTCCACAAAAGCAATGTGAATTAAATTAAGCAAAGAGGATAACACGTCTGAATGCTGATCTTAACTTTTTCCGAGTATGGATTCTTAAGATAAAATGCGTTTTCGATAAAGCTATATACATAAGTTTATCTTTGTTACGTACATGTGTGGGGTTTACTTTTTTAGCTAGCGATGAAGCTTCTTAGAATCCAAATTATCTTCTTTGTTCCAAGTCATGATGGTGGATTCAGCTAGAACGATTTGTTTTCTTCTTTACACAGCCATTACGACATCTGTAAACTCCTCGTCGGAAATTTGATCAACCCTGAAACATACGTTTAACTTCTATGTCATAAGTTAAAATACTGATGGATCTTTGAAGATCTACTCTAAAGATCTAATATGTAATCCAGGCATCCTGTTGTGGAGACACATTGTGTAACTACCTATATATAATATGGTAATGAAATATGAGACTGTGTTATTTAGTTTGAGTACAGATTTTCAAGAAAAGGCGTGGCCTTAAAGGAAAAGACTAATCAAATGATATAGCCTGCATGGATACTTAAGATAGTCTGGAGAGAATTACATGATCATTTGCATGTAGTTTATCCATATATATAATCCATATATATATATCCATATATATAATTGCCAGACATGTAAATTAATTTGATTAGAGTCGATTGCTTGTGTTTTTTTTTTCTGGTAAAAAGGGAAGGCGTGTAGTGTTCACAAATATAATTGCCAGACATGTAAATTAATTTGATTAGAGTCGATTGCTTGTGCACTCGACTCGTTTTATGGCCTTACCTGTAGTTGTGTAACTTAAGTGGACGTGTGCAATTTGAATAATTAAAATTAGTATGTACCGCCAAATACTGCAGCACAGAATCCACCTATAGATAAGAAATACGTATAAAAGACGTCTAGAAATAATATTGGGGGGCAGACTGAAGAAGACTCGAAGGTGACCGTTCGACGGAGCTATGGGAGACAGCTTAGAAGTTGGAGGCTTCACGTATAGAACATGTAGTTAGAGATCGTCAACCAATAAACCATTAAACTGGTCATTATGTGGACTTGGGTTTTCTTTGCGCGACCATACGTAAAGCTGACACGAACCGTGAAATTTTGAATCGCGTTATCCACTGAGTAAGTCTAAAACGTAATGTCCTATTTCGAGCCCACGCTTGAATTAAGCGTTCTTAATTATATAAGTTTAGGACATTCATCTCATATGTATATGTAAAGGTACATAACATATTTGTTCACAAATATAATTGCCAGACATGTAAATTAATTTGATTAGAGTCGAGTGCACAAGCAATCGACTCTAATCAAATTAATTTACATGTCTGGCAATTATATTTGTGAACACTACAACACGTCATGCTACACGTTTACATGTAGTGCCATGCTAGTGTTCACATCACAATCGGAAAGATTTCGAATTTATTGAATTTTCAACAGACGTCATGCTACACGTCATATTTATTTAAAAAAATACAAATGAAATGATGACATAGTTTATTTAAAAATACTGAATAGTGATCAAATGTGCATTGGGTGGCAAACATGGACATTAACCCAATATTCATTAAAAATTGGTGAAGCACAGTCTATAGAAGAGTTTGTACTAGTACATTAAGGTATACAATTGAAAAAAAAAAAAAGCAAAAACAAGCTAATTTTGTTTTGTACTACCACCAGATTTTTTTTAATACAAAATACGAATGTGTCTACATAATACATTGTAGTTGTATAAATAAATTATATAGTGATACGAATAGGCTTTTCATTATACTGAGGTATCAAAAAAGATGTATCTTTAAATATTTTTTGATACAAAGCTCTTTGACGACAATGTGGTATACATTCTTTAAATGAGCTCGAGTATTATTGATCTAGCGTGCAATCCAATCGATAGTAGTTTTCTTTTCCTTCAAGAAATGTCTACTTTTCAGCTAAGGATTGTTAATCTTTCTGTGATCTATTGTATTTCAATCACTTACCGTGTCTTTGATTAACGCTGCTAACCTTCTTTGTTTTAATTTGTCACAGTTCTACATAATTTGATGTTTAAATATGAATAACTCGTTAAGGGTTTGAACCTGAAAGTTTTAACAAGTTAGTCGACGATAGTTGCAATTTCACCTGTATGTCAATATATGAGCCGGATTCTACTTAAATTTTGTCTTAGTGGTTGTAAATAGAGGACAACTGCTCTTAACCCTCAAGAGACCGAGTGGGGTCATTTACGACCCCAGCCATATGATTTAATGTGCCATCTCTTTATTTTTTATTCAAATTTTCTTTCCTTGCATGAGTTTGTCAGTCTACTAATCCTACACACTTTCACAGTTTTTTGTATGGATCAACTAATTAGTGTGACGTATACATCACAAACTCTTGTGGGGTCATTTATGACCCCAAAGAGAAGCATTGGTTTTTAAATATTAGTTTTTAAATTTTATTCAAATGTTTTGCCCACGCAACACTGACAAGGAAATGCTACATGCATGTGCTTCATGCAACCAGCCAGTGTGCTCAAAACATAGGCACAGATAAGTGGTTTGTGAAGATTAAGCTTGAAATGTTACTAATAGTGCATCGCTGAATCTAATTTCAGTGGCTTTGTTGGAACTTGTTCTCATAACCGGGTCTCTCTTTTTGACGGTTACAATTTTCGGGTATTTTGGAAAACTAAAGAATTCTGGCGATATCATATTATACATATATTATCAAATTGTTTGTGTGGATTATGTTTTATACACAGATGTGGAAGTAACATACATTTTGGTTGATTGAATGTGTTCTGAGTAGTATGACTTCCTTACCAGCATTAGGGTATTCCCTACTCAGCAAGTCAGCTAATTATTCTCATTGAAGTTAGCAGGATGCTATCTCAACATAAGTCAAAATTTTTTTACTCAAAGTAATTTAGTAATGTTCTTTTTTCATTTAGTGTGGTAAATAAAAAGAGGAATAATTCTGCAAGTGGAAACTGACAAGGACTGTCTAATTACCGGTGTAATGTTGTTCTTAAAATCTGTGCTTCGTTATTTCATGTAATATAAGTATTATTACCAAATACTTTTTACATTAGATCATTATAAAATACTTGTCTTAAATCCTGGGAGTAGTATAGGTGTGATAAACCCTCAACAGCCTTTTATAATAAGGATCCCTGTACAGAGCACAATGGGGTCATAGATGACCCCACTTGGTCATTTCAGTCAGTAAAATAGCTTGGTCTCTTGAGGGTTAATGAATTTTGACACGTCCCATGTTTCTAGTCTCAAGAAAAACAATCACGTTGTCACCGTGTCTTTAGCTGAGCTATTTAGATTTGCATTCAGTTAATTATGGAATATAATTTTTTGGTTTGATAAATCAGATAACATATATCCAAAAGATTTACTGGACTGTCTACTCACGTCCTATAAACAGGATCTGCTATATAAAGGCAAAATAGATATCTACTACACATGTGTTTCGTGGTGGAGGGGATCGTTTTTAAAGGATGTGCTTTAAATTGTGTGATATAACTGCAGAGTGTTTTTCGTGAATAGAAAGTAGACATTTCCATCAACCTTTTCATATCAGTTACCTGTTGGACACGAGAAATCAAATTTGTTTTTTAAAGTGTAAAATGATTGATTGATATATAAATAAGAAAAATGAAACAAAATAAAAAATAGTATTAGGAGATACCGTGTTATAATCAAGGGATTTGACCTTAAGCTTTCTCATCTATAAAATGTTAGAACGTTTTTGATTTTGTTTCTTCTTTTTTATTATCTAGAAAGTACACACTTTTATTATCGTAACCTTGACGGAAATGCATCAAAATGTTTTGTCCATAATGGCCCTGCAATAACTGAAACTACTTAAATATCTTATTGTCCATATATCGCATTGCATGCTATTTTAGAGAGACAGAGAACGTCAAAACATTCACGTGCTAAAATACTGCTATCATTACATAAACATTTCTATTGTCCATAGTGGTCCTCTGGTGTGCTGCTTTGGAAGGTGTTCACCCACCGTGAGGTTATTATTTACATTATATAAATATTTCTACTGTCCACAGTGGTCCTATGGTGTCCTACTTTGGGAGCTGTTCACTAGTGGTAAGGTACCGTATGGCAATTATTTGATGAATTTTGATAAAATTTATTACTTTTCCTTAGATAAAGATAATGAATTTATGAATAAAAAAGAAATCAAAAATTCAATTTTAATACCCTTTTACTGCGTTTGTTGTTCATCATGCCCACGTCCACAAAAGCAAAGTGAATTAAGCAAAGGGGAGGAAAACACAGTCTGAATGCTAATCTTAACTTTTTCAGAGTAAAGATTCTTAAAATAATGTGTGGGGTTAAGTTTTTCAGCTAAGAATCCAAATTATCTTCTTTGTTCCAAGTGATGATGGTGGATTCAGCTAGAATAATGTTTTTTCTTCTTTACACATCCATTACGACATCTGTAAACTCCTCCTTGGAGATTTGATCAACCCTGAAACATACGTTTAGCTTCTATTTCATAAGTTATAATACTGCTGCATCTATGAAGACCTACTAAAAAGATGTAATCCAGAAAACCTGTTGTGGTGGCACAATTGTATAACTACATATATATAATATGGAAATAAAAGGCAAGAATGTGTTCTTTATTTTGAGTACAGATTTTCAAGAAAAGGCGTGGCCTTAAAGGAAAAGACTAATCAATTGATATAGCCTGCATGGATACTTAAGATAGTCTGGACAGAATTACATGATCATTTGCATGTAGTTTATCCAGAAATCTGTCATGGCGGCGCAATGTTTCAATAAAATTTTCTTTTGTGACATAAAAGTATTATATTTAATCAAATGTCATATTGTGCCATGTTTTATCAAATGTTTATTTTCTATTATTTGTGACTCAGTTTTCACTTCAGATAATTTCAAACAGTTTTAATGCAACTGTAGCTTTGCAATTGCCAAAACTGAGAAGTGTATTTTTCAAGTTTTTCAAATACTTCAGTGGACTACTTCTGTTTTTAACTGTTCCAAAGAACGTTCTCCATACAGTGTGAACTTTTTAGATGCGTATGAGTAAACGATATGAACATTTGAGATAGAGACCCGGACATTGTGAACACTTTGAATATATAGTGTCATCTTACCTTTTTCTGTCCATGTCACTGAATACAGCTCTGGCATATGGCACGTTGTCAACTGCTCTCTTTTTGTCACACCTGCATACGGTGTATCTGTAATTAAATAGTATCTTCTGCAATAAGTAAGTCATGTCATTAGCGTTTTTTAAGGATCTCAGCGGCAAGTCTGATAGGTAGTAACACACGGATTACTTTGTTCTATCAAGGATATTGTTGTCTAAAAATTTAATCTTATTTTTAAACAACTGGCCAATAGATTCTGATACCCAAGAATCAATATGATCCAAATCGAGCACATATTTTCCCCCACATCAAGTGTTTCACTCCGCATTTTCGAGTAAAATTCAATACTTGCATTGATCCTGATCTGTACATGGTGTCAACACAGTCCTCGCTCTTTCTACAGCCACCTTTACAAGCACAACCGAAGATGTTACATGACCCAACACCACAGTGCGGGGTTCTCTGCAATAGGGTAAGTGAATCGTATGACCGTATTCCCTCTTATTTACACGCGTACAAAAACGATCGCGAGAACCGTTTATATAACACGTGCTTAAATGTACTGCTATGCTACGCACACTGGACAATAAAAGTGTCACCCCTACTGAACCAATACTATGGGGGAGATAAATGACTGTGGAATTATATGCTCCTTGTATCATTTTATTAACATCAAATTTTACAAAAAATCACAAAATGAGAACAAAATGTACATTCCACCAAAATATGCAGATTCAAGTCCAAAATTAGTACTTAGTGGCATAGCCACGTGACCTAATAATAGGTGCCAGTCTACGAGGCAAGGATTCATATAATTGTCTGATGCGTTCAGGGCTTATGTTGGCCCAAGCATGAAACACTGAATATAACAGAATTTCCCTGCTGGTTAGACGGGCATTTGTCAAAAGTTTTGACATATCATTCCACACATTTTCTATTATGTTTGCATCCAGACTCTGAGCAGGCCACATCACCCTGCGAATGTCCTGTTTAGTAGGCTTGTTAAGGACCAAAAAATGGCCAAACGCTGCATTTTGTAGTACAAATGTCTAACTTGGCATAAATGGCACTTAAAGCACCCCCAAAATAGTAAGAATCGATATATATATCAAGTATAGTTAGACCAAACGCTTCAAAATTCAACATAAAATAGCAAAATTATGTCCACTTTTAAAATGGTGGGTGGCGGCCATCTTGGATTTGAGGCACAAAATGGCCACCAATTGCTTCCAAATGATCAAAAATGGGTTCCTTGTCCCTAATTTAGTCAGGTTTGATAATCTATACATGTTTCTAGGCCAAATATTAATTGAAATATGAAATATTATATATTTTGGCACCTAATTTGCATAATTTATGTTAATTAATGTATCGATAGAGGGCGTCTCTTTGGATAAAAAATTTTCTTTTGGCCCAAGGAACATTTATGCCAACTTAGACATTTGTACTATAAAATGCAGCGTTTGACCTCTTAACAAGCCTACTAAAACAAGCANTTATGTCCACTTTCAAAATGGCAGGTGGCGGCCATCTTGGATTTGAGGCACAAAATGGCCACCAATTGCCTACAAATGATCAAAAATGGGTTCCTTGTCCCTAATTTAGTCAGGTTTGATAATCTATACATGTTTCTAGGCCAAAAATTAATGGAAATATGAAATATTATATATTTTGGCACATAATTTGCATAATTAATGCTAATTAATGTATCGATAGAGGGCGTCTTTTTGGATAAAAAAAAATTCTTTTGGCCCAAGGAACATTTATGCCAAGTTAGACATTTGTACTATAAAATGCAGCGTTTGACCTCTTAACAAGCCTACTAGTTGGTCAAACCAATAATCAACTGCTCTGGGCCTGTGACAAGGAGCATTGTCATCCTGGTGAACAAATGGATAATTCCTGTCACCAAACATGTTAATAATAGATGGTAACAAGCCTGACTCCAAAACAGCGATATATTTCTCGTGATTCATGTTTCCATCAACCACTATCAATTCGCCCACGCCATGGATGCTGATGCAGCCCCACACCATGATAAATATGCTGCTCCGGGTTCGAAAATTCAGTGCATGTGGTTCAAATGCTTTACCAGCAGTTCGCCAGCATCGTACCCGTCTGTCATCAGACGTCAGACCAAAGCGACAATTATCAGAAAAAATATATAGGACCGATTGTCATGGACTGTCCAGTTCCAGATCCTATTGACCCTAGTTCACTCTACGTTGCCTGTTTTGTAACAATATAAGAGGTTTCAGTCTTGCTACCCTGCTGTACACTCTCTGAGCATGTAACCGACGCCTAGCTATTTTCACAGACACATTCTTATGTGTGAAATTGTTCCTCTGTGTTGCCAACTGACAAGCAGTGTCGAACTTTGACAACATGGACATCAAAACCAGTCGTCGGTCTTCACGGCCAGTATTTTTTCTTGAACGACCCATCAGAGACAATTTGTCCAGTGTTTCTATACCGAGACCATACCCTCTGCACGGTTCTGACTGAACAATTCAATTGTATCGATATTCTGACATTGCTTATATCCCGCTTCTTCAGGATTATAATTTGACGCCTATAACAGTTAGATAATTGCCTGTATCTTGCCATATTGGAGGAAGACAGAAATAACATTTAACAACAATACAATTCCATGGTATAGCGATTTTATACTCATTAGTCACATTATAAGTAGACCAGGCATTATAACTACCCAAGATCTGCCTACTTTTATTACTCTGATTTAGGGGGTGACACTTCTATTGTCCAGTGTGTGTAGTGTTCACATCACGCTCGAAGTATTTCCCCTTCCCCTATTGAAACGAGAAACTTCATTCACCTATTTATCACATATTATATGTAAAAGAATATCGAAGTTTTTTAATTTGATCATGACAATGTCACTGGAGCAGCCGATTTCAGTTCCTTCAACCGCGCGCTTCAGATTTTGAAATCGTACAGCAAACAAAAGGCACTCAAATCAGTACGTTCATGTTTAATGTGTTGCACGTAAAGCTATTTTTTGCGAAATCCACGGTAAATTGATGTACTTGCAAATTGTTTGGATCATATAAGATGCTTCCAATGTGACACACACAAAACACACTCAACTTCTAAAGTTTTGTCTCAATACACATCGAATTGCTTTAGTAACGTTGAATCTATGGTAAAACATTAATCTCACATTACACGTTCATTGACGTACCTTTTTGCAGTCGGCACAGTAAGCGGAATGTAAGTCCAGACAACAGACAGCCTGCCCAACTTCTATCAAGCTTGCTGCAACAAAGACAGCAACTAGCAGAATAGCACTACTGCTAGGCCTAACCATGACTTGAAATAGCTGAGAGTAATACAAAGTCAACAAAATGAAATATCGTAACGACAAATTTATGTCGGTTGTTCACTTCAAGACACTGCCTGTAATAACTCACGAGTTGACTTGTTTGAGACGTGAATGGTGAAACTGTGGCAACTCTATTTACAGCCCCTATAAATATGCCTCTAGTCAGTTAGTCATTGGTACCCTGTGTTCAACAGCAACGTAACTGATATACATGTAGGTTTGTACAGAGAGGAGCATTAATGCAGTAGATTAGCAGCATGATAGAAGCATGTTTCAAATATGCTAATTACACACACTGGACAAAAGAAGTGTCACCCCCTACCTCAGAATAATAAAAGTAGGCAGATCTTGGGTACTTATAATGCCTGGTCTACCTATAATGTGACTAATGAGTATAAAACCGCTATACCATGGAATTGTATTGTTGGTCTTGTACATGTACAGCAATGTTATTCCTGTCTTCCTCCAATATGGCAAGATACAGGCAATTATCTAACGGTTATAGGTGCAAGTTATTAACCTGAAGAGGCGGAATATAAGCAATGTCAGAATATCGATACAATTGAATTGTTCAGTCAGAACCGTGCAGAGGGTCTGGTCTCGGTATAGAAACACTGGATCAAGAGACAAATTGCCTCTGATGGGTCGTTCAAGAAAAAAATACTGGCCGTGAAGACCGACAACAAATTTTGAAGTCCAGGTTGTCAAAGTTCGACACTGCTTGTCAGTTGACAACACAGTGGAACAATTTCACACATAAGAATGTGTCTGTGAAAATTGCTAGGCGTCGGTTACATGCTCTGAGAGTGTACAGCAGGGTAGCAAGACTGAAACCTCTTATATCGTTACAAAACAGGCAACGTAGAGTAAACTAGGGTCAACAGGATCTGGAACTGGACAGTTCATGACAATTGGTCCTATATATTTTTTTCTGATGAGTGTCGCTTTGGTCTGACCTCTGATGACAGACGGGTAAAATGCTGGCAAACTGCTGGTAAAGCATTTGAACCACATGCACTGAATTTTCGAACCCGGAGCAGCATATTCATCATGGTGTGGGACTGCATCAGCATCCATGGCGTGGGCGAATTGATAGTGGTTAATGGAAACATGAATCACTAGAAATATATCGATGTTTTGGAGTCAGGCTTGCTACCATCTATTACTAACATGTTTGGTGACAGGAATTATTCATTTGTTCACCAGGATGACAAGACTCCTTGTCACAGGCCCAGAGCAGTTGATGATTGGTTTGACCAACAGGACATTCGCAGGGTGATGTGGCCTGCCCAGAGTCCGGATGCAAACATAATAGA
>NW_019773612.1:30691-59529 GCF_001039355.2 Lingula anatina | reverse complement strand
ACAAATGCCCGTCTAACCAGCAGAGAAACTCTGTTTTATTCAGTGTTTCATGCTTGGGCCAACATAAGTCCTGAACGCATCAGACAATTACATGAAACCTTGCTTCGTAGACTGGCACCTATTATTAGGTCACGTGGCTATGCCACTAAGTACTAATTTTGGACTTGAAACTGCATATTTTGGTAGAATGTATATTTTGTTCTCATTTTGTGATTTTTTGTGAAATTTGATGTTAATAAAATGATACCAGGAGCATATCATTCCACAGTCATTTATCTCCCCCATAGTATTGGCTCAGTAGGGGTGACACTTCTTTTGTCCAGTGTGTGTAGTACTACTTGGCAGCGATGATGAAGGGAATGTCCCGCTAGTGTTTACTTAGTAACAAGTATAAATAGATACAAAGTTTCCAAAGAGAAACTGTTTACTGGTACGTGTTAGTTGTATAAAATAAACAGAATAAAATATAAAATTTGTATTATCATCTGGAACTTGACCACAAAATTGAAATAAATCACTATAATACTTCCTTTTTTCTTATCGGAGATATCATATTTTTTTTTCTAGTGACTCTGGGAATTCCAGATGTTTCGTATCCCTAATGCGAGTAGTTTTCAAGCAAAAGTACAGTATTTGTGTACGAAACACACAACCAGAGGCCTTTTACAACCTATATTGTATAACTACAGTACATACATATTTCAAGGCCCCGCTCTATCTACCAATATTTATCTTTCTGATAATAGTTCAGTACAGGAGTGCCACGACCTCGAATAAACTGGGTCACAGGCTTAAACAACATATTCGATAATTGCGAAAGTTACCTACTGTTGTAAACCTAGCTGTCAGTTGAAGTAAAATAACAGCGAATTTCTGTATGCTGGGATGTAAAAAGGCCTCCATTGTAAAGCCTGTTCAAAATAACGGTTGGCACATACCTTCACATTCACAGTCTACATGTACCTACAACTGTACTCATACACTCCTACATTATAGTTAACAGGCACAGCTAGTTTATTGAACCTTCCCACAGGGACACCTAGTACTACTAGACGAAGGGAAAGTCCCGCTTGTGTTTACTTGGCAACACGTATAAATAGAGACAATGTTTCCAAAGAGAAACTATACACTGCTAGTTGTATAAAATAAACCGAATAAAATATAAAATTTGTATCATCATCTGGAACTTGACCACATTATTGAAATAAATCACTATAATACTTCCTTATATTTTATCGGACATATCATATATTTTTCTAATGACGCTGGGAATTCCAGATGTTTCGTATCCCTAATGCGAGCAGTTCTCAAGCAAAAACCCAGTATTTGTGTACGAAACGCACAAAATGAAGTCTTTTACGACCTTTTGTATAACTACAGTACATACATATTTCAAGGCCACGTTCTATCTACCAATATTTATCTTTTTGATAGTACTACGACCTCGAGTAAACTGGGTCACAGGCTTGATCAACATATTCGATAACTACGAAAGATATCTACTGTTGTTTACCTGTTAATTTAAGTAAAATAACAGTGAATTTCCATATCTTACCTAATGCTTGAAGTCAGTAAACAGGTGTGATATGTATGTCAGAGCGATATTCCGAAGTAAATGTTTGAAATGTTTGGTAGATGGAACATCTCCTGTCACATTTCTCATATATGACGAATGGCATTTCCAAGGGGAATCCCCCAAAGTGTAGGCGTGGTCACGTTGCATTCTCCCTTTAAAAGGGTGATTTATTTATTCATTTTGTATAATTTTACAAAATGATAATATTAAATTATTCTGTAATCAAAAGCCTCCCGACATTCAATTTTAATCACTCGCTTACCATGTCGCAAACATATCCTCGCCAGTCCGAGAGTAAGGATCCATTCGCACAATCACGGTTGTGACCCAGGCACATCTATCGCAATCTGGTTTTATAACCCAGCATACATTGTATCAATCCCGATCTTTGACATCTTTGAAAATGAAAGTAATGGCCACAACAAGAGGTATGATCAACATCTTTTTAATGGTTAGCTCAAATATTTTTGACTTAATTTATAAGGTATGAAATGTAAGTTGCCCTGGAACACGGTGACCCAACTAAGAATTTATAGAAAACTGAAATTTACCGTCTGTGTTGATGCATTATAGGCCTACTACGAAATTTGGAACTATATCAACCAAACTGGGTAACTCACATTTGATTTTATTTACATCAAAATTTGCTCAAAATGTTCTTGTCGTTAACAGGTAACATACAATATCATCTCACATACTGTATATTATGTATATTGTATATATTCGTGTTGGTAATAAACATTTTTCCAGTAGGCCTACGTCTAGTTCATGGCTTTAATTTTTTTTATGCAATTAGTGTTAATATTTAGATAATCCATTTTGCAACCAAGAACTTTGATAACCCTTGGAATACACAATATGTACTACAGTAACTCACGTGTTTATATACATATTTGTACTTGTATTTATTTGGGTAACAGGCTGGGTGTGTACACGTGCAACTGCTAGGTCAGAGTAAATTGTCCAAGGAGATGTGTAGATATGTGTCAAATGACTTGCCCTATCAATGTATATTTGAACTTCCGCCCTGTTACGGTGCATTTATTTAGTTCAGCGTGACGGTCTCCCCGGCCCATATTGTTTTGCTTTTTTTATCAGTTTTCTAGGTTATCAAAGTTTTCGCCAGTTTTCATCAATTTTCACCAGTTTTCAGGTTTACAAGTTTACGGAATTTATTTAAATACACAATCTTTTAAATCTCAAAAAAATTTTATCTGTTTTATATCCACGGTTACGGCACAGTCACGGCAACAGTGTGAAATTCAGTCCTGTGTTGCAGAGATACACACGGCAAAAACACCACGTGGCCCCAACTTGAAAACTGCAACCGTCTTGGCTGGAGTCCACGCCGAAGTTCCCGGCGTAACAGCCTCTGTAGACGACTGAAATATTTGAGGATATGGTCAAAGCTTCACACCTTAGGCATCTCTCTCTTCTACACATGCACAAAGACTAAATATATATATGAGCAGGGCTTGCTTTTCATAAAACTGGTTTAGACAAACTGTTAAGTTTTCGTTATTTCATCTAAATGATAGATGCAGATATCCCTATACTTACAGCCGTTCTCGTCAAGTCTGTTAAAACACGCAGTGTCACACGGTACTTTTGTCAGGAGGTGAAAATAATAAACGACTGGAAGGAATGAGATATTATTTCATAAATGAAATTATCAAACTGATCAACGATCAACGTGGACATCAGTCTGATGAAGGCCTATTCGTCCAGGTCGGCCGTAAGCAAACCGTTTGAAAGTTTTTCGGCTTGTGTTTGATAAATTCCATTTATGATCCAGCTACCAAGCTGATGTACCCTCTTCCTCATTCATATGTTACGTGCTTATTCATTAAGATTATAACAGAAGCATACGATCACGTACCGTATCTGAAAGTTTTAAAGTTGTAATCATAGCAGTGGAGTGGACTGAAACCATGAGACGAAAAGACGAGCCCAACAGATTTCAAATATAGAAACACACGTAACATCACTTTAACTGTGATTAACGTGAGTATTAACGAGTTTAACTGATGGAAGGTTTTATATAGTCTTACAGACTGTTCACAATTCTGGCCACGTCCTAACTGCCTGCCAGGCTAATTGTGTGCCAGATGAGGATTTGTACTTTGTTTGGTGGATGTTGTTTATACTGACAACATTTTGACCTCTCATCTGTGAAGATGCCTATTACATGGGATCGAGGTTCATAATACATTTTATGTTAAATCAACGGGAGGATATTAGTTTACCAACACTTAAATCATTATTCATGAATAAGTACACGGAAACCAAATATAATGTGTGCTGTATTATTACAATGGTATTTACGCATAAACTTAAAGAAAAGGAAAAAATTAATGACTGGATGAAGTGAGATTTTATTTCATCAATGAAATTATCAAACAGAAAAAAGTCATCCCGTGCCTTAGGACCAACCTGGACATCAAACTGATGAAGGCCTATGTCCAGGTTGGCCGTAAGCAAACGATTCTAAAGTTTTTCGGCTTGTGTTTTCTAATTTCATTTATGATCCAACTACCAAGCTAATGTACTTTTTTGCTCATTTATATGTTTTATTCTTATTCATTAAAGTGATAATAACTCTTCGTTTCGGCCAAAAAATGAATTTTCCTGGAGTAAACAACAATTTTCCCATACTTACCAATGGTTAATGAATCCATTTTTACATTCAAAGTTAGTCCCTGTTTTTTTTCTAAAAAGTTTGTTTTTTTGTTAAAATCTCTTAAGAGATTTTAACAGAGCATAGCCATCAATGGAGGTCACGTGGTCTAAAGACAAGCTCAGATATCAGAATAATAGCTATAACAGCCGTTTTTGTGGGAAAACAGAATATAGTATATTTTTATGAGTCACTCACAATGTTTTTATTGTGAAATACAGATTTCATACGAAGAGTTATTATCCCTTTAAGATTATAAAAGAAGAATACGATCACGTACCGTATCTGAAAGTTTTAAAGTTGCAGTCATAGCAGTGGAGTGGACTGTGACCTTTAGACGAAAAGACAAATCCAACAGAACTCAAATATAGAAACACACGTAACATCATTGCAGCTGTCTCTTAAGTGGGTGTTAAAGTATTTAACTTATGCAAGACTCTATATAGTCTTACCAACTGTTCAGAAATCTGGCCACGTCTAAGCTGTCTGTCAGGTTAACTGTGGGCCAGATGAGGATTTGTACTTTGTCTGGTGGATGTTGTTTATACTTACAACATTTGACCTCTCATCTGTGAAGACGTAAACGTAGGAATGGGTGTTATTCCTTCCTTTCCTTTTTATTTACTGATTACTCTGGATCTCGTTCATCAATTATCTCAAAGGGCAACAAAGTAATAAATGATCATTTGAAATTTTATATTATAAATATAAAGGTTATATTGTGTCAAAAACTACATGTGTACTCTACATCGGGCAAGGTTCAGATATTGAAATTTAAGAAGTAGCAATGATTCACAGAAACAAAATTGATGTCAAATTTCACGAAAGAGAAAAATAAAACATGGAACATAATCGACTGGAAAGAAAGAGCATGGTCTATATCCCCTGGCAATGTGTCACATACAGGACGTAATGTTTGTGTTGTGATTGCACGCTCAATGTTTTTACGGCGCAACACATTATTTAATAATGCTACTGTCGTATCTGGCCCAAGGGTGTACAAGTGTGCAAACCAGTAAAACTTCATATCAACATCTAATCTTACGTAATGGCAACGCGGGTTGTTTATAAATGTCTTAAACCGTCAAGCTGCTTTTTAAATTCTAACTCGCGGTGTGAAGACTTCATTATGAATTATCCAACGTATTCGTATAATGGCCTAAAGTGTATTCACAGCATTGTTATTTTTACCTATTAGGAGTGGTCGATCTAAGCAATCAGTGACGTTTTTTGTTTGTTTTTTTCCTGTCTGCATAATTCGTATGTGCACATGTCCATCAAATACATTGCTCAAATGAAAAAGGTAAATGCAAAACATCTGTTAAAGAGCTGACTGTAATTTCCACTTATACTGCTGTGTCAGATTTTAGCTATCTCTATAACAAAAAGCAATTTTAACCATGAATTAAAACTGTAAAACCGTAAGAGTATTTCTCCCAAAGATGCAATATTGTTGTATTATTATTTGATTTTTTTGCAATTTCATTAATCCAATTCTGTTTTAAAATTATTTTGTATTTTCGGAACTTGCTTTTCTCTCTGAGCAACTTCATTTGATTTTTGACCTTTAGTTGAGATAAATTGACAGTGCTGAAAGGTCAGTGATCACGTGTAAAATGTACGTTTGGTGACATTCCAAACAAAAAAGTACAAATACAGCCAGCTTCCACTCACTTTTCTGTCCCAGATTTGATCTTGTTGGAGATTATGAATAATGATCTTACCAAGGGAATCCCCTGGGAGAGGTCACGTGGCAACCTCCCGCTTGAACAATTGTTAATAATTTGTATAATCTTACAAAATCACATTTTTAATTCAAGCATTAAACAATGTCTTTTTTTTTTTTTTTAGAAACCACATTCCTTCCGGCGATCAATATTTTACTAACATTAATATTTTAAAAGCACTCATGGTTAATGTGCAGTCTACGTAGACCACTTCTATCCATACACACAATCACGGGTGTGACCCAGGCACATATATCGCAATCAAATTTGATAAGACAGCAGACCAATTCAGATAATTCAAAATATTAGTAATCACCACGAAAGAAGGTATATGGTAAATACCTAATTATAATAGTTCTCTCATATATTTGAGTTTAGTCACTGTACTCGCAATAAGTTATCAAATGTATAAAATGTCAGTTGCATTGGATCCTGGTGACCCGACTAAGAATTCATAGAAATACTAGAATTTACTATTTTTTGAATCTTTATTTTTATAAATAAGGGGAAGTTTGTCTATTTTGATCCTTTATAACAAGAAGTTTCTAGGCTTAATCACCAAAATGTATATGCACTGCACTAAGCTAAGATGGGGTTTTCAAACGACGTGAAATTCAAGACATATTACGGAATTCAGGAGTCACACAACATTTTGGTCAGCGTTCCTTGCATATTGTTATTTTCACTACCACTTCAATGCATTTCTGATCATCAACAATGACCTCTTAAATTATTTTTTTAATACATAGCTTATAAATTAAAAAAAGTTTGAATGTACATAATTTCCAATTAACTCTAAAGTATCTCTGTAGTACATGTATCTGGGGAGGGGGAGGGGGGCAAACACGTAATACTGCCTCTCTCTTCTCCTTTCGATGTTTCAAATTCTTATTAAAGGTCTATGTTTACAGCCCACGTACATAGGTTTAGTAATCATGTAAGCAAGTAGAGAGAATTTTACAACTTTTATTGACCCTAGGTTTTCGAATCTTTATTGTAATTTATGAAACTATGAATTTATGACCTTTGTGTAAAGAAATAAAAATGTTAATGAAAATTCGCTCTTTTTTAACTTTGATTTTACTTTACAAAGACTATTCTATCAAATATATCTGGAATTGCGCCTAAAGAAAGGTTATCATCATCATTATGACCATCATTATTATTATAATTATTATTATTAATCCACTCTCGATATTCACATCCAGACATGAGAGATGTCGATTTTAATTTCACCTAAGTCATAAACCTCTTTTTTCCTTTTACAAAAGGGCTTATTTCATAGGAGAGTTTAATGCACCGAAAGAAAAATTTGGGTTATTCTTTGCCACAATATTATAATTTCAGTCGTGAGGGGGTTTGTGTACATGAGGTTCATTGACGTTGTGTATATTTTTGTTCTCAGCTATCACATTTAACTAAGTATTTAAATAAAACAAAACGTGTCATTTTTGTTGTGTCATTTATTTCATAAACTTTTGGAAATCATACATATGCAAGCAAAAGCGTAAATTTTGAATTTAGAAAGTAATTAGTTGATATACATCTTGAAATTTTGTCTCTCATATAAATATCCGTGTTAGTATTAAACAGCTTTTCTGCATGCGTTATGGTCTCCCAGACAGTGTACTGATTTGTTTTCTTGAGTTTCCAACAGTTTTCTTCAGTTTTCAAGTTTATAAGTTTACAAGATTGCGGAATTTATTCAAATACAACTTCCTGAAAATTTCAAAAACGTTTAATCTCTTTTAAATCCACGGTTACGGTACGGTCAAGGCAGCAATGTAAAATTCAGTGCAGTATTGCAGAGATACACACGGCAAAAACACCACGTGGCTCCAACTTGAAAACTGCAACCGTCTTGACTGGAGTCCACACCGAAGTTCCCGGTGTAACAGCCTCTGTAGACGACTGAAAATTTTGAGGATATGGTCAAAGCTTTATATGATAGGCATCTCTCTCTTCTACACATGCACAAAGACTAAATATGTATACGAGTAGGGCTTGATTTTAATAAAACTGGTTTAAATAAACTGTTAAAGTTTCGTTATTTCATCTTAATGATTGATGCAGATATCCCTAAACTTACAGCCATTCTCGTCAAGTCTGTTAAAACACGCAGTGTCACACGGAACTTTTGCCAGGAGGTGGCCATTTTTTTCTGGATCAACACAGGCTGGGTGAGTGGCCTTTAGTCCATTACCTTTCAAAGAAAGGGTGAGAATATTCTTAGCATTAGAGTAATAATGTAATATTACAAGGCGACGTGTGTACACGTGTGTATATATCATTTAACGTTGTCAATTCACCAAAACCAAATGATTATTAAAGAATTAATACAGCAGGTAACCAAATTCAATGTATGTTGTAGTAATGCAATGGAATTAATGTAAAAAAAGAAATAAAATATAAACGACTGGATAAAATGACATGTTNATTGCGGAATTTATTCAAATACAACATCCTGAAAATTTCAAAAACGTTTAATCTCTTTTAAATCCACGGTTACGGTACGGTCAAGGCAGCAATGTAAAATTCAGTGCAGTATTGCAGAGATACATACGGCAAAAACACCACGTGGCTCCAACTTGAAAACTGCAACCGTCTTGACTGGAGTCCACACCGAAGTTCCCGGTGTAACAGCCTCTGTAGACGACTGAAAATTTTGAGGATATGGTCAAAGCTTTATATGATAGGCATCTCTCTCTTCTACACATGCACAAAGACTAAATATGTATACGAGTAGGGCTTGATTTTAATAAAACTGGTTTAAATAAACTGTTAAAGTTTCGTTATTTCATCTTAATGATTGATGCAGATATCCCTATACTTACAGCCATTTTCGTCAAGTCTGTTAAAACACGCAGTGTCACACGGAACTTTTGCCAGGAGGTGGCCATCTTTTTCTGGATCAACACAGGCTGGGTGAGTGGCCTTTAGTCCATTACCTTTCAAAGAAAGGGTGAGAATATTCTTAGCATTAGAGTAATAATGTAATATTAGAAAGCGACGTGTGTGCACGTGTGTATATATCATTTAACGTTGTCAATTCACCAAAACCAAATGATTATTAAAGAATTAATACAGCAGGTAACCAAATTCAATGTATGTTGTAGTAATGCAATGGAATTAATGTAAAAAAAGAAATAAAATATAAACGACTGGATAAAATGACATGCTATTTCACAAATAAAAATTACCTAACAAAAGCCAAACACTTCCATACCGTTACCTTACGGCCAACCTGGACATCAGTCTGATGAAGGACTACGACCAGGTTGGCTGTAAGCAAACGGTATGAAAGTTTTTTGGCTTGTGTTTAATAATTTTTATTTATGATCCAACTAACAAACCAATGCACATTTTTGCTCATTTACGAGATTACACATGCTTCTTCATTAAGAATATAATAGAAGAAAACGATCACATACCGTATGTAAAAGTTTTAAAGTTGCAGTCATAACAGTGGAGTGGACTGAAACCTCGAGATGAAGAGACAAGTCCAACAAAACTCAAATATAGAAACAATCCTAACATCATCGTAGCTGTCACTTACGTGAGTGTTAAAGTCTTTAACTAATGCAAGGCTCTATATAGTCTTACCAACTGTTCAAAAATCTGACCACGTCTTAACTGTCTACCAGGTTAATTGTGAGCCAGATCAGGATTTGTATTTGTCTGGTAGATGTTGTTTATTCTTACAACATTTTGACCTCTTATCTGTTGGTGGATGTTGTTTATACTTACAGCATTTTGACCTCTCATCTGTGAAGACGCCTATTACATGGGATCAAGGCTCATAATACATTTTATGTTAAATCAATGGGAGGATATTAGTTTACTAACACCCAAATCATTATTCATGAATAAATACACGGAAACCAAATATAATGTGTGCTGTATTAATACCATGGGATGTACGCATAAACTTAAAGAAAAGGAAAAAATAATGACTGGATGAAGTGAGGTTTTATTTCATAAATGAAATTATCAAACAGAAAAAAAGTCATACCGTTGCCTTACGACCAACCTGGACATCAAACTGATGAAGGCCTACATCCTGATTGGCCGTAAGCAAACCGTTCTCAATTTTTTCGACTTGTATTTGATAATTTTCATTTATGATCCAACTACCAAGCTAATGTACCTTTTTGTTAATTTATATGTTATTTGCTTATAAACGAAGCATACGATCACGTACCGTATCTGAAAGTTTTTAAGTTGCAGTCATAACAGTGGAGTGGACTGTGACCTTGAGACGAAAAGACAAATCCAACAGAACTCAAATATAAAAACACACGTAACATCATTGTGGCTGTGTCTTACGTGAGTATTAACGTGTTTTAAACTGATGGAAGGGTTTTATATAGTCTTTCAAACTGTTCAAAAATCTGGCCACGTCTTACCTGTCTGCCAGATCAGGATTTGTACTTTGTTTGGTGGATGTTGTTTATACTTACAACATTTTGACCTCTCATCTGTTAAGACTCCTATTACATAAGATCTGGGGTCATTATACACTTAATGTAAAATCAAAGGTAGGATATTAGTTTATAGTTGTATATTTCTGAGGTTTACAAGATTTTACGAGATTTATAACCTATCCTTCAATATATTGTAGTATGATTAATTTAATTCAGTAAAATAAATATGGATGGTATTTTAATAAATGCTTTTGGCAGAATTTTAATTATTTCTTATCAAAATCAATGTCTTAATAACTTTAAAATTGAGAAATTGATATACCTCATATATAAACGTAAATTTAGGAATGGGAGGTGGCCATTTTTTTCTGGGTTAACGCAGGCTTGGTGAGTGGCCTTGAGTTCATTACCTTTCAACAAAGGATGGGAATATTCTCAGCATTTGAGTGAGGCTTGGTTGTAATACGTATATTAGACGGCGTGTGTGTGTGTGTGTGTGTGTGTGTGTGTGCGCACGCGCGTGTATAAATCATTTACTGATAAAGATTTACCAACACCAAAATGATTATTGATGAATAAATACACACCGTCTATAGGCGGAAACCAAATACAATGTATGCTGTGTTCATGCAACGGAATTAAGGAAAAAGGAAAAAATAAACGACCGGAAGGAATGAGATATTATTTCATAAATGAAATTATCAAACAGAAGCCGAAAAAATCATCCCTGATGAAGGCCTACATGTACGTTCAGGTTGGCCGTAAGCAAACCGTTTGAAAGTTTTTCGGCTTGTGTTTGATAATTTTCATTAATGATCCAACTACCAAGCTAAAGTACCTTTTTGCTCATTTATATGTTATATGCTTATTCATCACGATTATAAAAGAATAATTCGATCACGTACCGTATCCGAAAGTTTTAAAGTTGCAGTCATAGCAGTGCAGTGGACTGTGACCAAAAGACGAAGAGACAAATCCATCTGCATAAATGAGATGTTATCTCATAAATAAAAATTATCTTACAGAAGCTGAAAAAATAATACCATTACCTTACGGCAAACCTGGCTGGATATCAGGCTGATGAAAGACTACGTCCAGGATGGCCGTAAGCAAACGGTATGAAAGTCTTTCGGCTTGTGTTTGATAATTTTCATTTATGATCCAACTACCAAGCCAATGCACATTTTTGCTCATTTAGATGTTATATGCTTATCCATTAATACATTAATATAAAAGAAGAAAACGATCACGTACCGTATATGAAAGTTTTAAAGTTGCAGTCATAGCAGTGGAGTGGACTGTGACCTGCAGAAGTAAAGACAAGTCCAACAGAACTCAAATATAGAAACACACGTAACATCATTGCAGCTGTCTCTTAAGTGGGTGTTAAAGTATTTAACTTATGCAAGACTCTTTATAGTCTTACAAATTGTTCAGAAATCTGGCCACGTCTTAACTGTCTGTCAGGTTAACTGTGGGCCAGATCAAGATTTGTACTTTGTCTGGTGGATGTTGTTTATACTTACAACATGTTGACCTCTCTTCTGTGAAGACGCCTATTACATAAGATCAAGGCTCATTATACATTTTATGCTAAATAAATTGGAGGATATTAGTTTATAGACATATATCTCTGAGGTTTACAAGATGTTTACGATACTGATAACCAGTGTCTTATTTACTTTAAAAGTGAGAATTCGATATACCCCATAGACAGATGTAAACTAAGGAATGGGCGCTATTTCTTACTTTCTTTTTAAAATACTGATTACTCTGGATTTTGTTCATCACTTATCTCAGAAGCAACAAGGTAATAAAAACTGATTTATTTTTTAAGTATAAATATAAGGATTATGTTGTTTCAATAACTGTATTTGCAGGGTTTTTTTACAATGTACTCTGTATCGGACCAGGTTCAGATGGTAAAATTTAAGAAGTAGCAAAATTCACAGAATCAAAATTGAAAAAAGCTCAATTTTCCCGAAAAAATAAAAATAAAAACTTGAACATTGGGGAGGGAGACCATAGTCAATATGGCAATTTGTCACATCAAGCACGGTATGTTTGTGTTGTGATTGCATGCACAATGTTTTTTATGGCGCAACAATTACATCAAGGACATTATTTAATGATGCTACTGAAGTGTCTGGCCCAAGGGTGTACAACTGTGCAAACCAATAATTCTTCATACCAACATCTAATCTCACGTGAAAGCAACGCGGACTGTTTATAAATGCCTGAAAGAGTTCATTATGAATTATCCAGCGAATTCGTATCATGGCCTTACGTTTATTCATAACATTCTTACAGGTACTTTTACTTATTAGGAGGGGTCGGTCTAGGCGATCTGTGACGTTTTTGTGTGTGTGGTTTTCTTTTTCCTGTCTGCACATGCCTATTAAATGAATTGCTGGTAGGCTTGTTAAGGACCAAAAATTGGCCAAACGCTGCATTTTGTAGTACTAATGTCTAACTTGGCACAAATGTTCAACACGTGATATTGCCCCTCTTTTCTCCTTTCGATATTTCGAGTTCTTATTAAAGGTCTTTGTTTACAGGGCACATACATAGGTTTAGTAATCATATAAAAAGGTTACGGAAATTTTACAACTGAAATTTCGACCCTTTTATGTAAATGACAAAATGAACCTTTATGTAAAGAAACAAAATGTTAATGATAATTCTCTCTTTCTTTAACTTGGATTTTACTTAACAAAGACTAATCTATAAAATATATCTGGGAATTGCGTCTAAAGAAAGGGTATAAGTTTATCATCATCATCATGACCATTATTATTATTATTATTATTATTATTATTATTAATTCACTCTCGATATTCACATCCAGACATGAGACATGTCGATTTTAATTTCACCTAAGTCATGTACTCGTTTTTCCTTTTATGCAAAAGCTTATTTCATAGGAGAGTTTAATGCACCGAAAGAAAAATTTGGGTTATTCTTTGCCACAATATTATAATTTCAGTCGTGAGGGGTTTTGTGTACATGAGGTTCATTGACGTTATGTATATTTTTGTTCTCAGCTATATCGTTTAACTGAAGTACCAGTCGTCGTCTAAGCACAGTCCCTATACTATTCGAAAAAAAGGGGAAAATATTTAAACAAAGCAAAACGTGTCATTTTATCAGTCATTTATTTTCTTTACTTTTGGAAATCAAACATATGCAAGCAGAAGCGTAAATTTTGAATTGAGAAAAGTAGTCAGTTGATATACATCTTGAGATTTTGTCTCACATATACATGTCCGTGTTACATGTAGTATTAAACAGCTTATCTGCATGCGTCACGGTCTCCCGGACCATATTGTTTTACGTTTTAATAAATTTCGAACAGTTTTCAGCAGTTTTCAAGTTTATAAGTTCACAGGATTGCGGATTTTATTCAAATATGCAATCCGGAAAATTTCCAAAACGTTTCTTCTGTTTAAATCCAGGGTTACGGTACAGTCACGGCAGCAGTGTGAAATTCAGTCCTGTGTTGCAGAGATACACACGGCAAAAACACCACGTGGCCCCAGCTTGAAAACTGCAACCGTCTTGGCTGGAGTCCACGCCAAAGTTCCCGGCGTAACAGCCTCTGTAGACGACTGAAATATTGGAGGATGTGGTCAAATCTTCATATGATAGGCATCTCTCTCTTTTACACATGCATAAAGACGAAACATATACGGGTAGGGCTTGCTTTTACCTTTTCATAACCTTGGTTTAGTCAAACTGTTAAAGTTTCGTTATTTTATCTAAATGATTGATGCAAAGATCCCTATACTTACAGCCGTTCTCGTCAAGTCTGTTAAAACAAGCAGTGTCACACTTTACTTTTGCCAGGAGGTGGCCATCTTTTTCTGGTTCAACGCAGGCTTGGTGAGTGGCCTTGAGTCCATAACCTTTCAACAAAACAAAGAGAATATATATATTTATAGCGTTTGAGTAATAATGTAATACCACAAAGCGACTTGTGTGCGCGAGTTTATACATATATCATTGCCGATATAAATTTCCCAATATCAAATGATTATTAATGAATAAATACACATCGCCTATAGGCGGAAACCAAATATAAGGTATATTTTGTAGTAATACATTGGAATTAATGCGAAAAGTGAAAGGAATGAAAAATGAACAAATGGATAAAATGAGATGTTATTTCAATAATAAAAATTATCTAACACAAGCCGAAAAATTCCATACAATAACCTTGCGGTCAATCTGGACATCAGTCTGAAGAAGGACTACGTCCAGGGTTCCGTAACTCGAAAGCATCACGAATTGCAAATGGCGATGTCACCTTTTATTTCGAGGCTATTAAATGGGGCGAGTAAATCCCGAGTTATGGAATACAGACGCTTGCGTTCGGTCACTATTCGCGATGCTTTCGAAATGCGGCGCCCAGGTTGGCCGTAAGCAAACGTTATGAGTCTTTCAGCTTGTGTTTGATAATTGTCATTTATGATCCAACTACCAAGCCAGTGCACATTTTTGCTCATTAACGAGATGACACATGCTTCTTCATTAAAAATATAAAAGAAGTAAACGATCACTTACCGTCTGTGAAAGTTTTAAAGTTGCAGTCATAACAGTGGAGTGAACCTAAAGATGGAGACGAAAAGACAAGTCCAACAGAACTCAAATACAGAAACACACGTAACATCATTGTCTCTTACGTTAGTGTTAACGCGTTTAACTGACGGAAGGTTTATATATTATATTCTTACAGACTGTTCATAAATCTGGCCACGTCTTAACTGTCCGCCAGGTTCATTGTGGGCCAGATTAGGATTTGTACTTTGTCTGCTGAATGTTGTCTATTCTTACAACATTTTGACCTTTTATCTGTGAAGACGCCTATTACATGGGATCAAGGCTCATTATAAATTTTATGGAAAATCAATGGGAGGATATTAGTTGATAGACATATATCTCTGAGGTTTCTAAGATTTTACGAGTTTTATAACCTATCCTTCAGTATACTGTAGTATGATGCATTTAAATGAGTAAAGTAAATATGGATGGTATTGTAACGATTGACGTACTTTTAGACCCAGTACCTGCTGAGATTTGTTAAAATGGAAAAAAATTCGATTACATGAAGTTACGTAATGTAACTAAAATGACTAATTAACTTTACTTGGAGGACAATTAACAGTTATTTTAATTAATTTAAATAATCTTTCAGTTATATCGTGCTGACAATCGTGCTGATAAGAACACCATTTGCTGGCCGGCTGAATTTTAGTAACTTGCGAACTGAAGAATGCCTTAATTTTACTCAAAATCGAACATGGCACACACCCGTATAAAAGGGGGTGCAAAAGCAGAATGCAGCACTCAGATGCTACCAGCGTCACCCTTACTAAGCCTCTTAGCAGCGAAGCTCTGTGGTTACTGGAGGATTCTCTGCATGGTATACATGGTGACACGCCAATAAGGCTTTTAACCGAGGTATGCGGTCACTGCAATAGAGGGATTTTGCTTTCCAGCCGGGTCTCCAGACGAGACGACCGCCCAGCCTGGGAGACAGCCGAGACAGCCGAGACAAAGGAGACAGCCGACCAGCCGGGTGTCCATTAGATGCAGCCGAAACAGCCGAGCCTAGACCGTGGTGATCCAGCTTTTCTTGAGGGCCGAGTTAAGACACCGTGCCTGTTGCTTACCATAAGTGCAGAGAGTCGGATTCGTATGAAAGGGAGAGAACGCTACAATATTTTAGTAAATGCCTTTGACAGAATTTCAATTATTTCTTATTCAACCAATGTCATAATTACTTTTAAAGTAAGGAGTATATATACCTTATACATGAAGATAAACGTAAACTTGGAAATGGGCGCTATTTCTTCCTTTCTTGTTCAAATAGTGATTACTTTGGATTTTGTTCTACACTTATCTCAAAAGCAACAAAGTAATGAAAACTGATTTGAAATTTTATTTTAAATTATCAATACAAGGGTTTAATTGTTTCGGTAACTATATGTATTTACATGGATTTTTCTTTTTTTTACAGTGTACTCTGTACTGGGCCAGGTTCAGATATTGAAATTTAAGAAGTAGCAAAGATTCACAGAAACAATATTGAAACAGATCTTACATTTTCCGAAAGAGAAAAACAAAACCTGGAACATTATCAACTTGAAAGAAAGAGCACAGTCTATATCCCTTGGCAATGGCTGTGTCACATAAAGCACGTAATGTTTGTGTTGTGATTGCACGCTCAATATGTTTTTATGGCGCAACAATTTAATCAACGACATTATTTAATGATGCTACTGAAGTATCTGGCCCAAGGGTGTACAAGTGTGCAAACCAATAAATCTTCATATCAACATCTAATCTTACGTGAATGCAACGCGGATTGTTTATTAATGCCTTAAAGAGTTCATTATGAATTATCCAGCGAATTCGTATCATGGCCTTAAGATTATTCATAACATTGTTACTTTTACCTATTAGGAGGGGTCGGTCTTAGCGACGTCTGTGACGTTTTTTTTTTTTTTTTTTTTTTTTTTTTTTTTTGTTTTTTTTTTTTTTTTTGTGTGTGTGTGTGTGTGTGTGTGTGTGTTTTCCTGTCTGCATAAATCGTATGTGCACATGCCTATTAAATGAATTGCTGGTAGGCTTGTTAAGGACCAAAAATTGGCCAAACGCTGCATTTTGTAGTACTTATGTCTAACTTGGCACAAATGTTCAACACGTGATTCTGCTCCTCTTTTCTCCTTTCGATATTTCGAGTTCTTATTAAAGGTATTTGCTTACAGCGCACATTCATAGGTTTAGTAATCATATAAAAAGTTTACGGAAATTTCACAACTGAGATTTCGATCCTTTTATGTAATTGACGAAACGGACCTTTGTGTAAAGAAACAAAATGTTAATGAAAATTCTCTCTTTCTTTAACTTGGAATTTACTTTACAAATACTAATCTAATAAATATATCTGGGAATTGCGTCTAAAGAAAGGGTATTATTATCACCATCATGACCATTATTATTATTACTATTATTATTATTATTAATTCACTCTCGATATTCACAACCAGACATGAGAGATGTCGATTTTAATTTCACCTAAGTCATAAACCTCTTTTTTCCTTCTATAAAAGGGCTTATTTCATAGGAGAGTTTAATACACCGAAAGAAAAATTTGGGTTATTCATTGCCACAGTATCATAATTTCAGTTGAGGGGTTTTGTGTACATGAGGTTCATTGACTATGTGTATATTTTTGTTCTCAGCTATATTGTTTAACTGTTCAAAGTACACAGTCCTTATACAATTCGAAAAAAAGGGGAAAATATTTAAATAAAACGAAACTTGTTATTTAATTATCTGTCATTTAATTTATATAAGTTTACAAGATTGCGGAATTTATTCAAATATGCAATCCTGAAAATTTCAGAAACGTTCCATCTGTTTAAATCCACGGTTACGGTACGGTCACGGCAGCAGTGTGAAATTCAGTCCTGTGTTGCAGAGATACACACTGCAAAAACACCACGTGGCCCCAGCTTGAAAACTGCAACCGTCTTGGCTGGAGTCCACGCCGAAATTCCCGGCGTAACATCCTCTGTAGATGACTGAAATATTTGAGGATATGGTCAAAGCTTCATATGATAGGCATCTCTCTCTTTTACACATGCACGAAGACGAAACATATGCGATTGGGCTTGCTTTCACCTTTTCATAATATTGGTTTAGACAACCTGTTAAGGTTTCGTTATTTCATCTTAATGAATGGTGCAGAGATCCCTATACTTACAGCCGTTCTCGTCAAGTCTGTTAAAACACGCAGTGTCACACTTTACTTTTGCCAGGAGGTGGCCATCTTTTTCTGGTTCAACGCAGGCTTGGTGAGTGGCCTTGAGTCCATAACCTTTCAACAAAACAAAGAGAATATATATATATATATATATATATATATATATATATATATATATATATATATATATATATATATAGCGTTTGAGTAATAATGTAATACCACAAGGCGACTTGTGTGCGCGAGTGTATATATATCATTTGCCGATATAAATTTCCCAATATCAAATGATTATTAATGAATAAATACACATCGCCTATAGGCGGAAACCAAATATAAGGTATATTTTGTAGTTATACATTGGAATTATTGCGAAAAGTGCAAGGAATGAAAAATGAACAAATGGATAAAATGATATGTTATTTCAATGATAAAAATTATCTAACACAAGCCGAAAAAATCCATACATGTACAATTACCTTGCGGTCAATCTGGACATCAGTCTGAAGAAGGACTACGTCCAGGGCTCCGTAATTCGAAAGCATCACGAATTGCGAATGGCGATGTCACCTTTTATTTCGAGGCTATTAAATGGGGCGAGTAAATCCCGAGTTATGGAATACAGACGCTTGCGTTCGGTCACTATTCGCGATGCTTTCGAAATGCGGCGCCCAGGTTGGCCGTAAGCAAACGTTATGAGTCTTTCAGCTTGTGTTTGATAATTGTCATTTATGATCCAACTACCAAGCCAGTGCACATTTTTGCTCATTAACGAGATGACACATGCTTCTTCATTAAAAATATAAAAGAAGTAAACGATCACTTACCGTCTGTGAAAGTTTTAAAGTTGCAGTCATAACAGTGGAGTGGACTGAAAGATGTAGACGAAAAGACAAGTCCAACAGAACTCAAATAGAGAAACACACGTAACATCATTATTGCTGTTTCTTACGTGAGTGTTAACGCGTTTAACTGACGGAAGGTTTATATAAAGTCTTACAGACTGTTCAGAAATCTGGCCACGTCTTAACTGTCCGCCAGGTTCATTGTGGGCCAGATCAGGATTTGTACTTTGTCTGCTGAATGTTGTCTATTCTTACAACATTTTGACCTCTTATCTGTAAGTGAATGCATGTTGTCTGTTCTTACAACATTTTGACCTCTCATCTGTGAAGACGCCTATTACATGGGATCAAGGCTCATTATACATTTTACGGAAAATCAATGGGAGGATATTAGTTTATAGACATATATCTCTGAGGTTTCTAAGATTTTACGAGTTTTATAACCTATCCTTCAATATACAGCAGTATGATGCATTTAAGTCAGTAAAGTAAATATGGATGGTATTGTAACGATTGACGAACTTTTAGACCCAGTACCTGCTGAGATTTGTTAAAATGGAAAAACTCGCCACCGATACCACTCGATTACATGAAGTTACGTAATGTAACTAAAATGACTCATTTACTTTAATTGGAGGACAATTAACAGTTATTTTAATTAATTTGAATCATCCTTCAGTTATATCGTGATGACAATCGTGCTGATAAGGACACCATTTGCTGGCCGGCTTAATTTTAGTAGCTTGCGAACTGAAGAATGCCTTAATTTTACTCATAATCGAACATGGCACACACCCGTATAAAAGGGGGTGCAAAAGCAGAATGCAGCAGTCACATGCTACCAGCGTCACCCTCACTACCCCTCTTAGCAGCGAAGCTCTGTAGTTACTGGAGGATTCTCTGCATGGTATACATGGTAATACGCCAATGAGGCTTAACCGAGTTATAAATGCGGTCACTGCAATAGAGATATTTGCTTTCCAGTCGGGTCTCCAGCTGAGACGACGAGCCTTCAGCCGAGATGACCGCCCAGCCTGGGAGACAACCGAAACAGCCGAGACAGCCGACCAGCCGGATGTCCAATCGATGCAGCCGAGACAGCCGAGCCTAGACCGTGGTGATCCAGCTTTTCTTGAGGGCCGAGTTAAGACACCGTGCCCGTTGCTTCCCATAAGTGCAGGAAGCCAGATTCGTATTAAAGGGAGACAGCGCTACAGTATTTTAGTAAATGCCTTTGACAGAATTTCAATTATTTCTTATTTAACCAATGTTTAACCAAACTTTAAAAAACAAAGTAATGAAAATTACTTTAAAATCGAGGAATCGATATACAGTACAGGTACCTCATACATGAAGATAAACGTAAACTTGGGATTGGCCACTAGTTCTTCCTTTCTTCTTCAAATATTGATAACTTTGGATTTTGTTCTTTACTTATCTCAAAAGCAACAAAGTAATGAAAACTGATTTGAAATTTTATTTTTAATTATCAATACAAGGGTTTTATTGTTTCAGTAAGTACATGTACTGGTATTTACATGAGTTTTTTACAGTGTAGTCTGTATTAGGCCAGGTTCAGATATTGAAATTTAAGAAGTAGCAATGATTCACAGAAACAACATTGAAACAGATCTCACATTTTCCGAAAGAGAAAAATAAAACCTGGAACATTATCAACTTGAAAGAAAGAGCATAGTCTATATCCCTTGGCAATGGATGTTTCACATACAGCACGTAATGTTTGTGTTGTGATTGCATGCTCAATGTTTTTTTATGGCGCAACAATTAAATCAAGGACATTATTTAATGATGCTACTAAAGTATCTGGCCCAAGGGTGTACAAGTGTGCAAACCAATAAATCTTTATATCAACATCTAATCTTACATGTATGTGAATGTAACCCAGGCTGTTTATAAATGACTTAAACCGTTAAGCCGTTTTCCTAATTCTAACTCGCGCTGTGAAGACCTCATTATGAATTACCCAATTGATTCTTTTTATGGCTNCATTACTCGGACTGACATCAGAGCATAACCAAAATACAACAACCACACGTTGTGAATGTGTAGTGGAGCCATGGATATTTCTGGACACAGGGTGCTCTAGTAGATATAGTCTCTTACACATTTTATTGTAGCACCTAAACTTAAATTTTGTATATCATTTTATAGACCCCTGTAATCAGCGGGTAGATAAAAATACCTGAACGTTTGTATACAGAAACATGTACTTCATCAACGTCAAAGTGCAGCCAGTGACTTAATCATGAATGTCTGCAGAACAAAAGAGATGACTGTAAATGTAGACTACCGGCGGCACAAAACTGTAAAGCTCCTGTTGGAATTAGCGGTGGCGCTGTTGAACAAGTCAGTATTTAAAACCTATCACGTGTTCGGTTTAACAATATCCTAAGTTTCGGTCTTGTCATTCAACACACACGCGGTTAAGGAGTTTGTGTAAATGGCGCCCTTGTTACAGCACCTGTTAAGATCAAACACATCTACACAAATGTGCATTCAGTTTAGACTAGACATTACCATCAGTACAAACAGTGCTTGTTTTAAAAATTTAGACAGGTCACATGGCGCGCGCGCGTGACATTGTGTGGATATGTTAGTGGACGTTTATATAATTATATTTAACGTTTTTATTTTGTTGTTCATTGTAATAATTATCATTATTTACGGTTCTGTTGATTATGAACTTGTTCAATCAGGCTTGGTCTATTGGCGATTTTACATTTAGAGAGACCTCATTAACTACTGTAATGGCCAAGGATATATTCTATCCAATGTATTTTAAGCCCATTACTTGCCACCGAAACTGTGGCGACACAGAATGATTCTCAAAATACCAGCTCTTTCATTTCACTGTCACTGTAGATCGACCAGACCTCATTGGCCAGCTGGTTGATATCTAGGTCAACGGGGTGACACCCACCTCATGACAGTTGCTAAAGGAAGGGTTGTTCAAAGTGTAGCATTTAATTTGTAGTCTGAATTGTGCTAGGTGTGACAGTTGTTTTATAGACTGAATATATTGTGCTAGGTGTGAGAGCTGTTTTTAAATATGAACACCTTTTGGGATTTAGGGATTTTACAGGTAGTGTAACATTTTATCGATTTTTATGCTGTTATTATGAATACTATTTGCAATGACTTTACACATTGGATCCATAATTGCCATACGTATCATGAGAAGGGGTTCACTGAGGACGATCAAGGTGCTCTTTGCAATACTAGGAAGTGCGGGGACATTCAATGTATACACGTCAGTAATCAAGTTTATCTTATTTATTTATACGTATTACCTTTTGGGCTACGTTCTACCCACTAACGGAAGACTCGACACGTATTGATTTTCCCTCCTCATTTTTCGATACATAATGCGGAATAAGATATTGTGCTTTGAGGTACCAGTAATGCCGTCGCATCAAGTATTCATTGCGATGAATCTGTACATTCGAGCTGATGACGTATTAGCAGCGTTTGGGGGGGGGGGGGTGAGAATGTAGTACTTCAAATAGGTCTCCTTCATCTTAACAGCTACCAATACCATTTTAACGCCTATTTTTTCACAAAAGTAAGTATACAAATCGGTGCAAAGAGATTTTCTTGAAATGCTTACTTTTGACTTGCTCAGTAAAGAGGTGAAATGATACCTTTGTTTAAAGGCCATCGTAATTAGGGGCTCATATCTTCCACGCAAAAAAACACGAACCATATTACATGAACGCTGGGAACGTATTAGAGTCAACCACAAATAAGCATGATGATATCTTACTTACTTACCTGTACATAGTTACATGTACGTCGGGAACCGTAGCGAAATTGACGATTAATGCTTGGCCAGCCCATCTGAAAAATCCAGTGATATTGTGAATGAAGCAACAGAAAGAGGTTTAGTGCTTTTAAAGTGTTTATTTTTATTTTACTAATATTAAGTTAAGTATTTCACATATTAGAAACGGGAAAAGACTATTTGACCAAATGTACACTTTTATAGCATACCGATTCCATCAACCTCTCTGTCTTGCTCCAGTGTTCCGGTAGACTCCCCTGAGGAACATCTCCACCACCCGACTGTCGCTATTTATCTTCACGGCGTGTGCGTCGTGATATCGCCATAAATCATACCCATTTCTCCTCCTACTGGTGACAACTACCACGGGTAAAACAATAGGACTGAGGAGATTTTGGCCTATCTATGGCGTCACCCACCAAGCAGTCAGCACATCTTACACAGGATATTGCAATTTGAAATGGTTCGATGCACGTCAAAATGTCCAGACACTCTATACATAGATGTAATGACAGCTCAGTTGCTCCATTTTAACACGTACACATTGAGACTGTTTGGCAGCTACTAGGTAACGGCGTCAACATGCTGAATTTAGAATCTGTTTTATTTTTATTACCATGACGACGTTGGATCTCGTAGATTCTCGTACACCAGGGTGGTTCAGCGCCCATGAAAACATGCCTACAAAAGCACTTCCGAACGAACCCCTTAAATATCTGGTTATTCTGAGAAATTCAAGGGAAATATTGAAGTGAAGAACACGGACTAAACACATACTAAAAATGATTATGGCGCATTACAGCTCTTACATGATCTTCAAGATTTCTATTAAATTGATGATATCATTGACAGCAGGACTTCACGTACCTGTAGACAGTGAAAAATGCGGTCAGTAGGGCCTATATATATTTCGAATTCTCCAAAAATTGTAGAATACTGACGGAGATATGTGTAGTGAACCATTAATTGTACTGATAGTTAGATTTGCATGTATGTGATTTGCATATCTGCTTAATTAAAATGTATCTACAAGTAAGTTTTAATTTATTCAAATGTATATAAACATGGCAGGTTGCATGTTACATATAGAAAGCCAGCTGATGGTGAAAATTTATTTCAAAACAAAAATTCTTGTGGGAGATTGCAAAAAAAATTATCATAAAAATAGCCAAGTATTTATTTTTATTTTTCATTTATTTATATTTTTTTGTGAGTTTTAGGAAAAAATGGATCTGTGGCTCTGGTAGAGAGTACCAGTATTAAGGGGCCCTTGTGGGCACTTTGCCCATGTTTTGGACTATGGAGACCGAGGGTGAACACGTGTTTAGAGACGTAATACTTTAACATATCCTCGCAGTCTCTTTTTTAAATGATGGCAAAAGAGGGACCATCCAGAGATTAGACGATCCTCTAGGCAATTCTACAGTTAGTAGGAATGTAAAGGCCCGAAACCAGCAAATTCGAAGCGTATATTTTACAAAAAAAAGCCTTCATGTGCCTCCAAGAGAGGACTTCTTCCCGGCAAAATGGGCGGTTCGTTCGTACATTCTTCGAACCTGAGTTCACAATGGGAATACCAGCACATACATATATGCACAGTATTACTAAACAGCCAATCTGCTTATTTTCTGTATGATTCCTTGTGTTTAATTTCAGAGAGTTCTAATAAAAGACAATGACCTCCCTCATCACGTTATGAAAAGAATATTTCCTAGTCTTCAAAACATTCGCCTTACACTCAAAGTGCCTACTCAAATTAAGAAAATGGTTAGAGTTTACGACGACAGAAAATTTACTCTGAGAACGTAGATTTATTATTCGATTTTCAAATTCTGTACTTGAAGCTATCTGTTTCTCATATAAGGGGCCATCCAGAATAGAAGATCGGAGTATCAACTGGTCCGAAGCTCCAATATGGCGGATTCTACATGAAAGGAAGACCGCTTAATCCTATAATGGTCTCGCTGCCTCTCACATGCCTCCCCACGCGTCGTCCTTGCAGGGACATAGTAATTAAATCTCGGCTCCATTCGACCATTTCGAAATAAGTGATGACCTGAAAATATTTCTAGGAACATTGAATTTTTTTTATTATTCTTCGCTTTAATAAATTACAGGCACATGTATATCGGCAGAGAGAGTTTATAGTCTATTAGATGCTCAGCAGTACTCAGTGCATATGTCCCAACACACCATGAACAGACGTGTACCCCCCGGTACCAGTACATACAATGTAAGGTGGCGTTCAGTAACTTTTACTCCAGCTAGAGCGTTCTTTATCCTAGCAAATAAATGTTTTACACTAAGTGGTTATTTCAATGATTTACGAGAGTGACAATTGCCTAAAGGCTACAATTTCCGTGCTAGACCGGTCGCATACGTATATACATGTATGACATCCAATAATGTCCTATAGGACCCAATAGGTAATCCTACAGAGTCTTGTGGGTCATATGCCCTACAAGGGAATTCTTAAGAACGTCCTGCAGAATTCCCAAATAGTCCCATAGAGACCTTCAGGGCTCATTTTGGAAGTTTTCGTAAGGGAAAACTAAAGGCATTATAAAATCTGACTACATGTATTCATTTACCAAGCTCATTTGTAGCATAATTACTTATAACCCTGTATATAAAAGCAATGATTCGTTGTGTTTTAACGTGAGATGATTTTATCTTCTAGGGGATGTAAAACCAGCAGCTTTCTGGCCACTTGATGCAAACAGTCTTGGCGCCGACCTGAGTGGAAATTGTCACAATGGCACCCTCTATAATATAACGCCAGCTTCCGGTCCGTACGGAAGCGCTCATGCCCTACGTTTTTCTAGAGCCAATAAATCACATATGGTGGTTCCTGGGAATCATGGACTGGCCGTGACAAGTTTTACTCTGATATTCCTAATCTATCCCGAAAAACAACATCCTTGTGGTCTGTTTGAGTATACCAGTACAGAGTCAGAAGCATGGAGTTCCCATGTCTGGCTGTTTCCCGAGTGGGACACACTGTACGTCAATCTTCATGATTTATCATCGAATAGCCACACAATTAAATTATCAGATGCGTTCACTGTCAACACTTGGCACAAAGTTATTGTGCAATACGATTATGCCACTGGTAGTGTCATGATTGGGCTTGGAAGATTGAATTCTCATGTCTTTAACAAAATAACTTCCACGTTGGGACAGTTTCGACTAAAAACAGGCATGGGCTTAGTGATTGGTAAAAGAAAAAAAGACGATCGTGTTTTCAATGGACGACTATCCTGCGTTCAGCTGTTTGACACAGCCGTTGATCTGCAATGTGTTAACGAAGCTTGGAACAGATGCAAAGAAAGGGCAAATTTAAGTAAGTATTAAATATGGCACATGTAATAGGAAACCTATTTGTAACTATCTCGATGATAATCAGTCGGGTTCATATCAGGGCTTTTGGCAACAGAATATTGACTTCACTTAGAAAAAGCGGTAACCAAGCGGGCAGTGTGTGTATTCTATCAACAGTTCACCTTGAAACAAGTCCTCTGGCAGTGTCGGGTTTCCTGAGACCATTTTGTTTTATTGACTGCAGCTATCTGATCCCTATGTTCAGTGTCAGTCAGATGTGGCACGGTTTTCTCTCAAGTTTGGTGGAGGTCAGATCTCATCTTCCCCAACAATCCACTTTGTATGAAGGCAAAATTATCCCTTTAAAGCCAGTAGTAACTTCTTTTCGCATACCCCTCACACCTTAACTTAACTTCGGTGCTGCCATCCGTTGACATGTGCTTATATTTGACCTAGGTATTGTCAAATTGCATTGATTAGGGAAGACGGAATCCAAAATATGAACATTAACATTGCTATGCCATTTTTAAAAAGCCAAATTCGTGACGGTGTGACAACCATTTAGAGCAACAGTATAGTAAGCATCTCCACGGGCATGCTCTGCAGACTTTTACTGTTGATACTGTTCTGGTGTATCGACAAAGGCATTTTAACTGGTATTCAGATTGAAGTATCATCCAAAATCGTACATGCATTTATATAAAGATCAATAAAACACAAAGTTCATATTCACTTAAAATGTATGTGACAATACTCAGTAGGTAAAGCTCACTTTAAGATAAAACAAGCCATCAAAATCTTATTTACCAAATCAAACTTTTGGAGGAATATAATAGTTAATCCTTGTTATCCAAAGTAAGAGAATTCCGGATAAGCTCAGCGGCATAAAAATAAAAATTATAAGTCTAAAGCCAGTAATAGATCGTGATTTCTCAACGTTTTGGATAAAGTAATTTTGTAGTTTTGTAGTTTTGGATAAAGTAATTTTGTAGTTTTGTAGTTTTGGGTAAAGTCAAATATGTAAAAAAGAAGTTAAAGAAAATGGAAAAATCCATTGGAAATCCAATAGTAAAAGCGCCCTGTATGACATTTATCCTGCCCTGTTGTCTCTTCTTCCAGGTTGTCCACCACCCGAAAACGGGATAAGCGCAAAATTTTCAGGGAACTTCACTATGGGTTCAGTAGTGAGATACAGGTGTCTCCCTGACTATGGGCGTCTGTGTGGAGACACACAAAGAAGATGTCTGGGAAATTTGACTTGGTCCGGGAGACCACTGAGGTGTGGAGGTAAAGGGTTTTAATTTCACAAAAATATGATACGAAGTCAGTTCTTTTAACTGTCAACCTGTTTGTCTAGCGAAAGTGCTACAAGCAATCCGGTATTTAAGGTGTATGTAACGTTAACAGGAGATTAATGGGTGTCCTTTATTGTGCTGGGCGTTATAAGGATGAATCAAAACCATGCGAGAGTGAGCCTAGATGATATAGTGCTTGACGTTTCTAGTTGATGAAGGCGTAACAAGCTAATAATATATACTTCTCCCCTCAGCACTAGCCATTCCAATATGTACATCAGAGGCAGATATAAGTCCACCAACAACCCAACCAACACCCACATCAGATGTAGAGATAAGTCCACCAACAACCCAACCAACACCCACATCAGATGTAGAGATAAGTCCACCAACAACCCAACCGCTGACGCTCGCGGTGTTCATGGCATATATCGCTCGGGTGACAGTGTATTATCTCACACTTAAAGCTCATATGTCAATGTCAGTAGTGGACATGAATTTACAGTTTTAGCTCCACCTCCTGTTGCCTACTTTGTATATATCCACGCCCTACTCATTGAGTGGGTATAGTTTGTTAGTCTAACTGTCAATAATAAACGTGTAGTTTTTTCAGCTCTCGTATTTCCTCTGAAACGCATATCGGCATACTTTTTGTATTTCAAAGCAGTTGAGTGAATTCGATATATTTCAAATTTTGGTGGTTTGGCGTAACGGTAAAAACACTAGTGGTTTCACATTTGTGTCGTTCTTTAGTGCTCATTTTCCATTTATTAAAAGAGTTTATGATTAAAAAATTGATTATATTTTTTTTTAATCTCCATAAAGGAGTTATATTGTTTTTCTATTTACTTATGTATTCATTTTTCGCCCTTTAATACAAGTTAGTGAATTTCTTATATTTTAAACCAAGTACACAGTGACAAATTTCAATGCAAGTTGGTAGGACTGGTGTTATTATGTAAGCTATGGGGCAGTGGGTTTCTGTTGAATTGTAAGAGATATAACAGTTGCTCTAGGAAGACTTGCTTGTGTTAGTGAACTGAGGCACCGAAACATTAAAACTCAGTATACTTATGTACAGGAATCTTGAGGCAGGCCATTAGAACCAAACGCAATAGTCACCTTTGATTCGAGAAATTGATACAGACAAACATTTGCCATACCTTCACTTTCCCTTGAAAAACTGTTGGGGGCAAGTGGCAGGGTCACAACCTTGATTGTGTATATAGATGGTTACTTGATGAGTGACATGTACCACGCTGAACGAGCAGTAAGGATGAGGCACCATTCTATTAATAATTAACATTGGATTCCACACTGTATGGTTATAAAGACAAAGAAAACATTTTTGTTTCTTGGAGATAAATTGGTTAAGGTGAGCATCGAGGCTTTTTAAAGAA